>VZTL01093087.1:0-19450 GCA_013400535.1 Scopus umbretta
ACTGAAAATTTTAAAAAAAAAAATATTCACGTAAAAGAAAGAGTGCTAAAGGCATGAGGGGGAGGAATGTTTCTTGCACTAGCATTTCTAAAAAAACCCATTTCTCCTGCAGCTCCCACTAAAGCTGGGGCAGCAAGAGCTGGTTTAGGAAAGCCTCTCCTTGGGGCAGCACTGAAGCGTTTGTTCACTTGTAATTGAGCATGTCCCTAAATATGTCTGTTAATTATGGACAAAATGCTTAACACTGTTGCCTGGGGTGTTATATGGAGGGGGAGTGAAAATCTCAGATAAGTCCACGTGCAGCTGAGCTCCATCTTATAGTGACTTCTTATCATGGGAAAACCTGGGAGAAAACACGAACCGCAACTGAGATAAAGTGCCTTTGATCCTCTCTGAGAGCAACCGAGCATGCAGCGGCTATGGCTGCGACCTGCTGCAGCCAGTTCCACTGACGTCTGTTGGGGAAGCCAACACTGGTATCACCCATGTCACCCTGGAGACTTGGAGAGAGATCTACCAATCTGTGGTAATAAGTTTACTGCCACTAGGTGCCCATACTTCTGACACCAACTCTGTGGTCGCCAAAATGTAAAATACAGGATAGAAGAAGGCTGGCACCAAAACTGTCATTTAGGGACCACACCCTACCAGTAGCAAAACCCCTAAGAAATGACTTGAAGAGCTATGGAGGTGGCTACTAGGTGCTACCTGACCTCTGTGTTGAGCACCTTGCTCATGGTGCTCTACCGCTGGGCTCCAGAGAAGCCGGGACCCCCATGACCTCGGTTCCACAGGCATTGCTGGAGCTGCCCCAGGCTGCCAGGGCAGAGAGCATCTCACTGATTTACCCACCAAAAAAAGTCTGATTTTGAAAATGAGCCCTGTGGTATTGTGTTTTATGCAGGAGTGATGTCCAGCGACAGACCGCCTGAGAAAATCTGTGAAGGTGAAGGGAAATTATAGTCCTTTGTTTACACAATTTTCTTGCATTTGATTAGCGTGAGGCTAGAGGAAAGCAAAGGCAAACGCTCTCGCTCTCTCCCCCACACACCCGCCCCGATCACCCCTGGCTCGTTATGAACGCTGCTTAAGCAAAACCGTGTTCCCATGGTTACGGCGAGGATTTTCTGCGGAGGGCTGCACGTGATGCCAGCAGCGAGGGTGACTCGGCTGATATGTTAAACACGAAGCGGAGTCCCCTTCCAGACCCCAGGATGCGCCGGCTGCCTGCCAGCAGCGTGCACCCCCGGGGAGCTAACCTCTCCAGTGCAGCTGGGGCAGTGACTCACTACAGCGGCCGGGCAGGGCTTGTGTCTTTTAAGCGACCATTTCCACAGTGCAGGTGAGGGCGTATCTTCCCCCATGCCACTGCAGGCTTCACCTGCCGGTTGCTCTTGCTGTGGCACCAAGCGCCCTCTGCTCACTCCTTCCAGGGTGGCCGCAGCCCCGATTTCAAACTGACGTGCAGTGAGAGAACAGAGGAAATATTTCCCTCAGAAAAACCCACCCCCCCAAAAGCAGCCAGAGCTGACGCTGTGGGTTATGGTACGTATTAAGCACCCCGGTGGGCCTAGCAAATTCAGTAATGTGAGAAACGCAAGCAGGGCAGGCATCTTGCCGAATGACAAAGAGATACTGTCTGTTATGAAACACGAGCAAGAATCCAAGTTGAGACCCGAGAAGGATACTGCTGGTTCATATCACAGCTGCTGTAAGGAGGGAGGAATTTCAAGTCTCACGTGGAAGGTGGTTCCTCAGTACGGTGGGGCAGCACACACCGCTGCCCAACAAGCGATGCCCAGTGAGGGAGAAATGCAGCCCATGCAGTTCCCTGCTCCTAAAGCCAGGATGTGTCCACATGGAATCTATTCTGCGTGTTGAACTACTTAAGAAATTATTATTTCCCTATAAAAGTGGGAGTAACAAGTTTATATAAAATTAATCTGGAGTTTTGTTTTTCCTGGGTATCTTTGGCAAGCGTAATAGTAATAATCAGAAATAGTGCTGGAAAGAAATTCAAGGAATTACTTAGTCCATCTTTCTTCCCAAAGCAGACCCAACCCTACGTACATACTTCTTGTCAAATGTCCCCATATGTTTTTAAGCACCTCCAGTGGCAGATATGCATGATGGTCCATAGAAAATCTATTCCATTCTTTTTTAAAATTCAAGTTCATATTTTTTGAAAGGCTTTTGTCTCACATTGGTCACCAAACCACAATTACGCACAGAAGAAGTCTTCCTAATCCTGGAACATTAAAACCTTCTCCAATGTCATCTGGTGGCAGGCAGTGTGGGAAACAGCTCGTATTCGCTGCATACTAAATCCTGTTTCTCAGCCTTCACTCTTCCTGACAGAAATGCTACTGAGAGGCTGCTCTGGGAATGATAATTAGTTTGTTGATTAGTCATCAATGCTCAATGATACAGTGTCATTCTTCATGCTTTTAGGTTTGGAGAGAGCTGTTCCCCTCAGCAGAAGGAAGCTCAGGATGGTGCTACATCAACCCAGCACCAGGAGAAAGGTTCCAGACACAGGTAGGTCTGCAGGTCTGCTATGAGACCATCACCCACCCACATGCTAGCTCTCACCAAAACCAGGGCAGAACCACCAGCTAATTGCTCTGCACGGCAGATCCCACAGTCCTCACTTGGCTCTACCCCTCGGCGCCAGTAAAGCATTTTAACATTTTCAGGACAATTTTGTTGGTTTCCAACCCCTTGCAAACACTGTCTTTGTTAATACAAGTTGTGAATTTATTTCATTTTCTCCAGGAGCTCCCACACCATCAAGATCAAATTTAAGGTGTTAATTAAATGGAATGTGTAACACTTTACAGCCCAACAGACAACGATTTGGGCTAATGGCAATGGCTGGAGGCGGGTTACAGCCATGGGCAGGGAAGGCTCTGATTGCCCCCTGTTGGCCTCCCACTAACCAGTATTCCTGGTTTCCGACATATTCTCCCACTCCCTGGATTTCAATAATTATTTGACTACACCTCACTGACAGCACATATTCATTTTAAAAGCTTTACTTGTCAGCTTATACATGCTTATCTTCAAAAATAATTCTCCATGTTTATGGTTTTCAGCTCCTCATCCTCCCAGATGTCTTTAAGTTCAACTTTATTTTGCCATCATTTTAATTCAACAGCTGCAGAGGAAGGCACAGCAGCTTCCAGGTTAATTAGTTGATGGGTTTTAGCTGAACATCATAATGCATTCATGGTTGACCATAAACCCATCTGAGGCAACAGCAAACACACCAGGTCAGAGTGTTTGCACAGATGCAACCTGTCTGCAGCAAAATCCAACTGCAAACACCTATCAGAAAAATTCCAGAGTACCCCAAAAGTGTCCCTGCACTGCCACAGGCTGTGCACCTTGTATGCCAATATAAAAATTATCTTTTAAAATAATTTTTTGTTCAGCAATTCTCACGTAATAATGTGTAGCAGTTTTCCTGATAACTGGAGGGCTTCTATTTTCTATAAGCTTGTATTAAAAGTTGAGCTGATTGATTGGGCAGAATAAGATCTCTTCTAGGTATGAGCTGTCCAAAACCGGCATCAGATTTTCCAAACTGACTTCAGGTCCAAACAGGCCATCAGTCTGAATATTTTTCATGACAGTTGGAGTTGTTCATAAGGGATTTGGTATCTGATACTGGAAATGTAGACCTTGTTCGTTAGTTCAGACGAGGTATATAGATGGTGGCGTCTTATTTTGGCCACTCTTATTGAAAAAGTTTCCAGTGTGCATATTTGTATTTAAGAGTTCAAAATATCTATACACGTTCTTTGCCACCAACCTCTAATTCCCTGCTTATGCGAAAGTCTTTGCAAACAAACTGATCTGTTACAATCTCCTCAGAACAAAATACAAGATGGGTGCAAACACCAGCAAAGCCAATCCAGGGTTTTATTTACTTACTTACAGATAACTCCTTGAGGGATTCTCCCTGCTTCACTTAACAGCTACTTTGCTTTTTTCTGCGGCAAACTCATCAATCCACCTCAGTTTCTGCCGTGGTGGAATGGGAAAACCCAGCAGTGAAATGGGGGATAAAGTCAAGCAAATGCATTGAAGTCGTGCACACTGTTTGCTGCCTAAAGCTACACAGTCCAGCCTGTATCTCAAATCAACATTCAGTTGTAAGTATGAACAGCTATATTGCTTTATTAAAATGAAATTATACACGTTGAAATAATTTCCATCAGTGTCCAGACCCAACACCTTTTTACCCCTATAGTTCCTCACCACATCATCATACTCCTGCAATCACCAGTGTCCCACACAGAACAGAACAGGTTAATTTTTCAAAGGCTGAATCATCACAGAATTCATCTATAATAGCCCGTGCAGAATAGAAAGCTAGAGATGCATTTAAATACCCCCAAAGTAATTTGGTTAGTCAATGAACCACAGTATCTTCTCCCCACTCACTGGTTCACTTGGCATCCATCACTTTTATTTTGTATCAGATACCCATTGCCTGGAGCGATAACAGATACGTGATCCAAAGAAAGGAGCATCCCATTGAATTGCTGGCACACAGCATAACACTGTCATTATGCAGCATTGTGGTGCAAGCCAAAATACCAGTTTCTAATGTGTTCTCTGCAAAGAAATGATGGCACCCACAACTCTGCTACATAATCTCAGCAAGTTATTAAAACTGGTAACACTCTTGATTTGGCTTCATCACGAGCGATCTAACATGGGTTGGCCTTAGTTTTAAACACCTAATTCCACAGACGCAGATGATGCTGACACCTTTTTTTTTTTTCCTTGCAGAATAACATTTTAAAAGTTGAAATCAAGTTTTCAGAGTTTCACAGCACAGAAGCTGTGAGCACAGTCCTTAGTCCTGAAAATGCATACTGTAAAGCTGACAGTTTACGAAGAGGTGAAAATTGGATAAATTACTAGGAAAGAGGGCACAAATGTAACAGAACACCTTTTCACCTGCAGCCGTGGGCACCAGATGTACCCGGGGAGCTCTGTTTCCTTTACTGCCATGGCCATGGCTCTTTCCTGCAGCTCCAAGCTGAATTACATTTCCCTCACATCTCCTTCCAGAGGCTGCTCCTCTCCGGCTCATCCTCACACTAAGCCTGCTCCCTTGAGACGAGGTGTTTAGTGCATTGCACAGCAAGAACATAGCACAGCATAATGGTTAAATATCTACAAATATTTCTACGATATTTTTCTTAGCAAAAACTTGCAGTCTGCTTGACACTCTCTTACTCCAAGGTATGGCGACCCGATCCCACCACTGTGTCCCTTCTGGCATGTGCCAGGGAGCACCAGTGGAGGGGAATTAATTTGATTCCACCATACACTCCAGGAACACAGATGCTCGGAGGAATTCTGAGCAACTTTGTTCAAAGGGAATCACCTGTCTCTAAACAAGGGCTGAAGTCATGGAGCCTTACAGCTTGCTTGACTCCCTCAACCCAGAAGATCTTTAAATCCAGCATTACTGTGCCAAGCCTATCATCGAGGAGTTAAAGCCTGCTCACAGGTAGCTTTAGGCAGTTAAAGCTGCTGCGCAGAGTCATAGGCCCTGCACCTAAATATATATATGGGATTTCTCCTTTGTTTAGGTGTTTCTGTAAGCTACTGGTCAGAGTGAGTCCTGGCAAAGATTCAAATGATGCTTCTGGAGTAAAGCACAGAGACACCATTGCGGATCCCCAGACAAACCACCTTGGGAAGGGTAGGGCAAGAGGCTGCAACAGCAAAATTCCTTTTTGGAGCTATTGCAGTTGCAACACAGTGGGAAAGGCCACCAAGGTGAAATCAGTCCTTGGGTTGGAGGTCCTGCAGAGTGAGTGGAAGGTGACCAAATGGCCTCTGCTTCTCTTTCAGGACCTCTAGCAGTTTCAGGCGAAATGGAAAAAACCAGCAAGATCACAGCTGATTTCTCCAGCCCGAGGAGAACATAAGAAAACAAGAGATGACTTAGCAAAAAATGCTCAAACAAATCATCAGTGGGGGCTGCCCGGGGATCCTGCAGCAACCCGGTCTCTCAGCAGGCACACCAAGCTCTAATCTTGTGCAGCAAACCTCTAAGCACCAAAACCAGCCAGTGCTCCAGTGCAATGTGTATATACCAAAGCTGAGGTTCAGGGTTTTGGCTTTCATTCAGACACATCCAAACGGTTTTGGTTTGCTGATTCCTGGCTTACCTAACAGGTAAACTTTAAAGGTTAAGTGAAACAGCAACAAAATAAAAGCCAAGGAGGATTCTCATTGATTCTTGAACAGGGTGAGGGAGCACTGGTTTGCACCAGCTCTCCGGAAAGGGAGTAATTGTAAATAAACAGCCTCCACACCTTCCTCCCACATGCACAGGCAAACACACTCTAAGCTACTATCTCATTTTATTCAGCTCCAACTGCTCCCAGTATTAAAGATAATTAACCATTTTTATTATTATTTTCAATGTATGGCACGCTTACATTTTTCTCTTATATCCTCATACCCTGAGGCTTCTCACTCAGGCCAATTAACCACGTAGGATGGGGAGGGAAGCAGGAAAGAAGAACTATCATTACAGAATTACACTTGGTCAGCCCGTCGCACGGGGAGAGCTGAGCTAAACTGGGGGACCAACACTGCCCCTTCAACGTGTGCAGAACCAACACCAACACAGTGGTGTTCTCCTGCAGACAGCAGCCACTTGCGAGCAGCTGACCAACCTCCTACAGACTCAGGCATCATCATATTTATCCCTACTGAGCACTGAACACTTCTGTTAATGCAGCGTTCATTTGAACCCTAAAACCCCTACTCCTGAAAATCACCATTGCCTATTTAGGTTCCTTTAGCCCCAAAGAAGCTCTACAACAATGACCAGTTGTGGGCAATAAAGCAAGCATAACTGTTTTCCACCTAAGCTCAGCAGAACCTGTATCTCTGCATTTGATCTCCTCCTTTATCACTGGTATTGTTCAGAGAGCTGGGAACACACAGTCAATGCAGACTTAGGAAGTATCAGGGGGGTTTAAAGTTATAAAAGCCTGACATAGGCTCAGAGATTTTTCCATACAGAACTACTCTTCAGGCTCCCAAAAGAAGATATATATGTACATACATACATATATGCACATACATATATATGTATATATATACCCCTACCATGGTACCTGGACAGTACTGCACAGCAAAAATAAAGTTATTCCAGCAGCCCTGGGGAAGGCTCCAGAAGGCTCCAGCTTTGCAGAGCTGGCAGCCAGGTTTGGGTTCATGGCAGCTCGTCTGGCTGTGGCACTGGGCATGACAGGGGGCTGCGTCAAGTTCCCACAGCCCTCTCCCCTGCCCTGCAAGAGAGAACAGCTACAAACCTCTGGTAAATTCTCCTCTGAGGCCCTGGGTGCACCCTGGGGCCAGCAAATCCCCGGCCATCCAAGCTGGTGCTCCTGTGCAGGGCCTGACCCAGAAACAGTGTCACTGGCCAACAAGCTGTGAATTTCCCTGCACCACACAGCTGTCCTCTTGCAGCAAAGAATTTAAGTTTATTTCTCATGTGGGTGTTTTTTCCACTTCTGGAGCCGCAGCAAGGACACTGGCTTGGCTGCAGTGTTGTGGTGCGTGAGGGAGCATGGCTGGGAGCCGAGATGGGGCTGGGGACCAGAAAGTGCTGAGCCAGGGTTTCACCCCCTCACCACCGCGCACTGCTGGGGCCAGCCTCTCCACAGGGCAGGAGAAACGCTCGGCTGCTGTTATGAAACAGCGTCAGAAAATGGGTTTGTTCCACAGTGGAATTATGACAGCCTTGACCTGCTTTGCAGGCATCCCGGCTCTCTGCCAGGCTGGTGAATCAAGTGATGCTGAACTGCCAAATCCACCAAACATCAAAGGAAATGAAGCTGTTCCCATGGGACTCGTTTTGCTCTCTGGCCACAGAAATGTTGCATCAGAGCTTCCCTTTGAAGAGTCAGGCAGTGAGGTGCAGCGGGATCCCCGGCAGCTCCTCGGCGGGGCTGGCCACCTCAGCCAAACAGGGCTTTATCTCCTCTGCAGTACAAACCAACATGTCTCAAAATGGTTGTGAACATTCCCTTGCAAACATAATAGGAATGAATAAAAGGAGATGTAAAAATAGCTAAGAAAAGGGAAAAGGTAGTAAAAGAATTAGGGCCATTTGTGAATGGTTTGTATTTCCAAAGAAATTCCTTACTGGTTGCCAGCTGTCTGAGCCCTGAAACTTGGCATAACTACAACAGACACTGAATTTGATACAGACATTTGGTTCCCTGTATTAATCATGTAGAGTAGAAATGGAATACATCACTTATGTGTTCGCCTCTTCAGCTAAGGCTTTATCCCCATTAGACTTAATGGAAACCTTCCCTTGACTTTCCTTGTGGCCAGAATTTCAGCTCCAGAGCACACCTCCAAGGAGGCACCACTGGGGGGAAAACCCCCACGCACCTGCATCCCACCACCCAACAGAGAAATTCAGACAGTGCAGGCTTATCTCTTGCATAGTCGGTACTAAAATGGGCTGCTTTTTTATCCTTTACAGAGGACAGAAACCCCAAAAGCCCAAAGGAAAGAAATATCAGAATCAATGAGCTGCTTGTGCCAGAGGGGAGAGCAAGTGGGCGGAAGGAGCGCTGCGGAGCTAGGGAGCAGAGGGATGGCTGGTACACCCTGGGCAGTCAGGACACCTCTCTCCAGGGCAGCATTTGATGGATTACGTCAAGTGAAGCAAAATGGTCCCATGTAACCTTGAAAGACATTAAAAGGTCAATGCACATGTTTGTGGTACAGTGAGGAAGCTTTGAAGTACCACGAGCATTGCCCATGGTGCAAAAGCCGGAAGGGGGAGAAGAGGTAATTCGTTGCAGTATCTCTCCTTTCTCCTTCAAACACCAAACACCCACACAATTATTCTAAAACCATAACATATTGGGGGGTGAGGGGGTAGCACTATAATACATGCCTTATGCCAGTATTGTTCTAGAAATGTCTTGCTTCTTTCTTTCAGTTACTCCCACAGGGCAGTAAGCACAATACATGTGCATGCATCTGGTGTGCCACAGACATCACAAAATGAGTCAGGTCCTCAGCTGGTATTATTCAGCCTGGCTGTCCTGATGGTTTTAATTTTTTTTATTTTTTTTTTTTTTTATTTCTGTGCCTCCTTCCAAACATTCTCCCCTCTCACATTCTGTATGCAACAATAGCACCATAATGCATAATTGTGTCATAAGTATCTCTACAGTTCCTCGCAAAAGAAAAATAGATGTGTAGACGTTGCTGACAAAGCGGCTCTGTCTGGGTGGCATTTTGCTTAACAATTCCTGACATCAGATTCCAAATCCTACCTTCACTTTCCTATACAAAAGAGCTTCTCTTTCAGTTCTGGTTATCTAATATACTAATCCTAAAAATATGCTTTTGAATGTCTTTATGTGGGGAGTGGATTCTCAGGTTATTCATGGCTGATGCATGAATGTAAGTCCCTTCCTCCGCACTCACATGTCTCCACATCACATCATTCCCCCCTACACCGCTGATCATTTTGTCCCAGTAGTGTTCCTAGAGTTCACTTGCCTGCTGGATAGAAACCCTCTTCTGATTTCCAGAAATGTAAAGCTTTTGCTAGAACTATTAATTCCACATATAAAAGAGGGTATTTTGCTTAAACTTTGTGTCATCATTCTGGGGAGAAAAAGCAGTTACATTTTGTCCTCTGCTTATTTAAAAGGTCCGCTGATGATCTGAGTGGTGGAGTTGGTTTCATGTTGTATTTCCATACCTGGTGGTAGACATTACCTCCTTTTTCTGACTCAGAGAACTGCATACAGCTATGCTGCTGCAAAGACCTCATCTGATTTCCAAGTCTGCGTCAATCATACTGAACAAAACCATTTGATTCTTGCAAAATGTTATGTTTTGTTCCATTACAATGCATCCCAACACAAGAATTATCATACCAAGTCAGACCAAAGGTCATTCTAGTTCAAATCCAGTGTCTTAGCTGCAGCCCAGGAGAAAACAAAAGTATAGGGAAAGCTTGTTTGCCTCAACAGATCATCCTCCCTTCCAAACATCTGCAATGCAAGGACTTTCTAGAAGTTATATGTGAAGTGTTAGCATCAAAAACGTCCTGTACAAGGAGTGCCACATTTCAATTGCACAGAAAGCATCTCCTTCATTTGATGCTCTCCAGTTCCTGCATTAGGGGAAACAGTAAATTATTATTTGCTGCTCATCATCTTTATATTGCTCCACAGCTTCCTTGCTACAAGAGTCTGCAAAGGAGTGTCAGAAGAGCACTGATAAGAGACAGTCTTATGACAAAGTTGCCATGTAGCTTTATGACAAAATCTTATGACAGAGTGCCTCATGACAAAGTTATGGTAACAACTTGCAGTGTGGCCATTTGTCACCCTCTAGAGGTGGCTGAGCAACAAAAGGATTGATGCAACCCAGCCGTCAGATTGCTGCCTCCACCCCTCGCTGCTGACAGCCAAGGATGCCAGGTTCGGTCTCCTGGTCCTGCCACCCATGTCATTGCAGAGCATTGTACACAAAGATCTGCCTTCCAGGCTCCACACAACAAATACCTGAGAGACCTGAAACATGCTATTCTTGAAACTCCCATGAAACAAATCTGTTCTTACAGCTACTCATTTATTTAAAGGGTTATCCATAAACAAATATCATAGTGCATACCCACCTTTTACCCCTACAACTGAGCTCCCATGGTAATCATAAAATCATTTGGTGGTTGCCTTTTAATCTGCAATGACAGATTCAATCTCTGTAAACAAATACTGGATATGGGGGAAAAAAGCCAAATTATGAACTTTTGGCTATCTATCGATCTACCAGCAGTAAGACAAATAGAGAGAGAACTGAAAAGCTATTTACATGGCTCATTTTACATATAACTATAAAAATAGAACAAACTGCAGGAGAAGGAGGAAACAAAATACTCTATTATCTATTTCTTACTTATACTGTGGCAGTTTCTGAAAGCATACTTTACTGTGCTAGGTCCTCTATGAACACAGAAGGAAAAGATGTGTGGAGCCCACATCACAGAGCTAAAGACTGTGATACTGCTTGCTGCAGATGAGCATAGCTTCCCTGCCTACCATGTGGCCACTGCCATTCGTACCAGACAAATATTCTTTCTCCTGTTTCTTGTACTTAATATAAAGGAAGAACCTAGACAAAACCAAAGATGCTCCCGTTCTTTGCCATCTCTTAGTCCTAAGGCAACAAACCCCTCTGTCTCCAAGGAAACCACCAGGTGAAGCGGACAGACTCAGCAGAGCCCCGGGCTTCTGCCCCCAGAGGCCAACCCTTCTGGTGACAACATGTGAAGTGGTTCTGATCCATGGCCTGGATCTGCAAAGCCTACACCACCAGGATCCAACTTACCAAGGAGCAAAATTCCCACAAAAGCTTTTTCTCTGTCTGTAGTTGTGTTATGGAGTGAAGTATTTTCCATTATAGTGCTTACAATCCCGGTAAGAAGTGCCACCATGAGCTGGAACATGTTCCTTCCTTGCCTGTGACCATACATAGCCATGTGGAGGAAAGAAGCTGGTGGCTGGGTGACAACAGAGTCATTCTCTTTGCACCACTTAGCTTCGTCTCGCGGAAACCCTTCATGTGTGGGAGTACTGAAAAGCAACTTAGCAGAGAGGCATGAGGAAGTAGTGCAGATGTTACCAGAGCAGCCTGCATAAGGTGACCATTGCACTATGCAAGCTGAGCTGAAATACTGGTCAGAGGCCAACCTGTCTGTCTCCTTGTCTTTCCTGATATTTCACCACGAGCTTTACTCTGCTAGAGAAGACAGCCATGCAAACAGTTAGGATAGCCTTTGGAGTTGAGCATAATTGTGTAACTCCAGTTACCTCACACATATCTCTGTCTGTTTACACAAGAGGGGAGTCTGGTACTATGGTTTCAAAAAAGGAATCAGCATCTGCTTCCAAAAAGATTATTGCTTATTCTCATCATTGTGAGCGGTCAGGTAAAAAACCCATTGGAAACCAGGTTAATGTGTTCTCTGCAAAACCTGCAATTCCTGCAACAGAAAAAATGTAACACACAGCTCCAGATCCCACTTTCCCTGGGTGACCTAGTGATAGTAGCTTCCTTAAATTCGTTAGCACTACAGTCATTTCCACCAGTGAAGAACCTGGGCCATCACTCCCATTTAAAGTGGTAGTAAAGGAGAAATGCATTTCCAGTAAAGCTTACACCTCTATTCCCCTCTATTTAACCCATCCAAAGACATAGGAAAAACAAACAAACAAACAAACAAAAAAACCTCTTAAACTTTCACATCTGAGATGCGAAGGCAAATATTTAGAAGGCACCAAGCATTTTTTCTGTTCTACAGATTAGTCAGAGGACAGCTCCTGAATACTGGCTGTTTTCCAGGGTGTTTCCACCTGGCCCATTTCACATCTTCAGCCTCTCTGAAGTGACAGGATCTGCCTGTTCCTTCTGAAGGGATGTTTTGAAGTGTTGAAGTGTGTGTTGGCTCTTCAGCTCTATGGGAATAAGTTTAGTATCTCAGTTGCATATACTCCTTCCTCCTCCATATTTTTAACTGGGACTTGCTTCTTAAGCCCAGAAGCATGACTTCAGTCAAACTTCTCTGGAAGGATTCACCCCATCCAGTCTGTCTGTCTGCACAGAAGCCCATTTTGGCATCCACAGGTCTTTCAGAGAAAGCTCTTACAAAAGCTGCTTCTCTGTTGTGAACAGCAGACTGGGCTGTGCTAGGCAGTTAAATACTTCCATTATTATGCTGCCTAATGCCTCCTTTAGACCAAGCATGTCAAACATTTTTGACATTGTGTATTTCTCTCATACTGACAATGCTTTGGATCTCTTCAATCTTGTCAAACTGTTGAGTTTGTCTTCAGCAGTGAACCATGCACGTAGGTACTTCCCTGTCCAGACAGCCCTGCTGCTCAAATGCTAACTCTCACTTTTCAACACAGCTTTTCTCTGTTCAGCTTTTCCTAATAGGTGTAACATGTTTGTGTGTATTTTACACTAGCAATAATCAAAATGCCACAATAAGAATCTCAATTAGTAACATGATGAAAAAGTCAGAAAGAGAAGATACAAGAAAAATGGCACCTATCGCAGTTGTAGGACATGCACTCTCTAATGAACTACCGTCCAAGATTTGTTTGGGATGATTAATAAGACATAATGACAGATGATTAATATCTTAAGAGCAACTCCATTCCTCCTACTTTGTGAGTCTAACAGAGCTGACCTTTTTGTAACGCTTAGTAATTTTCATACTACATCCTGAAAACACAGCTAAAAATGAGCATGTTGAGTTGCAATATGGGACCACAACAGACACACCAAGCAGAGGAAAGGTGTTAGCAAAACCTGACAAATTACTTATCTGCAACTTCACAGACCAAGGTTCAAGTCCAATTGGAGATTCTGAGTGATATATGTTTGATGGATTCAGCTTAGCTACATCAGACAGGCTGGCCTATAATCCACTTTATAACTGTCACACATTAGTTGATAATGCTTAGGAGAGGATTGGCAGGACAGAATGACACAATAACAGAATTACCTCCATCGCCTACCTTATGCGTACCATTTATTGAACTCAGATCAGAACTAGTGAGTCAGTGTCAGGACCTCATCACAACACAGTCTGTTCAGAAACCACATCTCTCAAACAGATGTTGCACAAATAACTCTTTTTTTTTTTTTTTTTCCCTGGCCTGCCCGGCATTTAGAAAAGGTTGAAAATAAAAATTGTTTGGGGATGAAAAAATTCTATGATTCACTTTGAGCTTCCTGAAAAAAGATGGAGGGAGGGCATACATTTCAAAACCCAAAATGTTCACTTCAAATAAAAAATTCAAAACTTCTTGTTTGACAAATATTGAAATGAAACATTTCAGTCATTCTGTCTTTTTTTGTGACAGGTTTCTTGGTGCTTTTCTTTCTTACTGAAATATTAGCTGAGGCTTATATTAATTTGCAAAATATATCGGTTAAAGCAATTTTTCATTTTTCCTCCACAATGATTTTAAAATTACAACTGTATTTCATGTTCTTCTACTTCATAGACACCCAGTCTTTCCAGGAAGCACACAGAATTATCACCATGTTGAATGTGGACTGGCAAAGATAGGCCAAAGAGAGATATATATCTCTCTATCAACTTCTGTAACCCCCAGGTTTATGAGGAGGGAGCCATAGCTCCTTTTCTTGCACCTGTGGAGAGTAACTATATGGGCAACTTAAGTTTGCAAACAGCAGTGCCCATTTCCTTGTCAAGCAAGACAAGGACAACTCATCTTACTTGAAAAGACACATAGCTGTAGCTAAGTGATACTGTTGTCAAGAGCAATCAATTGATCAGGTTTGTTTCCTTCAGCTGTGGGCTGCTGGATCTCTTCCTTCTCATTTCTCTGCTTAAGATCTTTGTGAGCATCACCTCCTTCACTCTTCTTAGGCCCACAGCTGGGTTAAATGGGCAGACTGTCTCTGCAGAGGTTACCCTTCACTCGCTGCTTGGCAGGAATAGGACACAAGAAGGACTGTTGGCAAAATGCACAGCACCACAGGGCAGGGGTCTGCAAGGAGCAAAAAGAGTTTTCTGGAACTAATGTGATGTGCTTTAATCACAGTGTTAATCATGGCCACATGGCTCATTTCTGCCCCCGTTGCTCTCCGGGTCTGTGCCCAGTTAGACTGAGAGTTTGTCAAAGGATGGACTTGACTCTCGGTTTGGCGGATATAAATGCAGCAGGGTCTTAACAAAACAGTGCCACAGCAGTCCACCTCATGTCCTTTGTGCACATCTGTGAAGTGCCAAGAATACTTTTTGGTGTCGTACAAAAATAATAAAGATAGATGTTGTTGATAAATAGGTAAGTACATTTTCAGCCCTCTGAGCACCTCATTTCTTTCAGCATAAGACCATTTTTTACAGCTGACTGCTGTGATCTTCCAAGGGATGTGCTGATGTGGCTTGAACCAAATTAATTTGCTTCCTTTTTCTTTTTTTTTTCAGGATTGCAGATGTCATCAAAAATAAACAGTACAAAGAGGGGGGAGAAAGAATAGGCAAAGCAGAAACTGATTCAGAAACTAATTAAAAGAAAGCATAGTTCTCAAAACCTCTTTAAATTATTCAGATGTCACAATCCAAAGAAAAGCTGTCCTTTTCTAAGCATTCTGCTTTTTTTCCTTCCTCCTCCCTGCCAAAATAACTAGTCTAATTAAATGTTGAAGATATCTCCAAGTGAATTCAGGCCATCACAGACAGTGGTTTTGGAGGCATCCAAGGATCTCCAAGATAAGGTAGTTTTGAAGAGCTAAATGCATGTTCCTTGCTAA
This sequence comes from Scopus umbretta, assembly GCA_013400535.1. NCBI lineage: Eukaryota > Metazoa > Chordata > Aves > Pelecaniformes > Scopidae > Scopus > Scopus umbretta. Next base: position 15,379 of record VZTL01093087.1, read on the forward strand.
AAGTGGTGAAATTCAAGACTCGGCAACTAAGGGGTAGGGGACCTGGTACAGCTGCCAATAGTTCCTGTGCTTGGACAGGTTATAACTGGGCACCGTACAATGAAGGGAGCAGCTCCAGCACATTTGGAGACTTGAGAATGAGTTATGGCTCAAGGATTCACAGTCCCTTTCTCTCCACTTGCTGTGGTCACAGAGGACAGAGAGGCAATGAATGGCTTCTGCTGCTGCACCACTCCCAGCCCCTCTTTGTCTACTTGTTTACAACAAAGAGCATCAGATAAAATGTGCAACCACCACTGCCATCATCTTACAATGAAGGTACCAAGCAGAGAGATGGTTGCTCCACTCCAAACCATGATATTCAAACTGTTCTGTTGCCTAATTTGTAACAAATAACACAAATCCCAAATACAAACTACCAAGCGCTCTTTCAGATAGATAAAATAATAGTAGATTAGTGAGCTCTTAGAGTGAATTCTTAATCCAGTGAGTGTTCCCACCAAGAAGGCAACTTTCCAAAGGCTTCTCTTCATTTCACATCTCCCTAGCAGGAAATGTAGCAACCCCGAGTGCAGCAGAACAGGTCAGCATTTACCCACCATGGCAGGACCCCTCCTCCTGTCAGACCATGGGGATGGCTGAGCTCTGAGCCTTTTCCACCCCAAAGCGGGAACAAGGTCTCCAGTTCTGGGTGGTGAGAAATATTCCACTAGTGTGACCTTTTCTCCCCATGTGAATATCTCAGGGAAACACCCAAGGAAATAGCTATTTCAGGTTGGTTGCAGGGTCATTTGTGCTGGCTGAACATGCTAGCAATGCATTAAAAGACTGCAGCAGATCGTCATTCTTGCTTAACTTACTTAATATCCCCAGCAATTATTGCTGCTGCTGGTGCACACCTTCCCTAACCTATAGAAAGAACCCAAGCTCAGTTACCTTGCTGCTACTGCACCTCAGTTCCTGCAGTGCCAAGACATAACCTCCACCATGGGGCTTCCCCCACCCTAGGAACCACTTCTTCTCACATCCATAAGTGCTTTTCTTAATTTGTTCTCTGTGTCACCGATGTGCAGCCTTGCGTAAATCCTCCACCCATTTTTGCCTCCAAATCCAGCCCCTGCCCACAGGTCTTCAGCTTCGCTCACTCAAGAGTGATTCTCAGAGCAATCGTCTCTCCTGCAGCTGTTAATCTGTCATTAGTGTGCCATAAGTCAACCAGATATACTGCGCCATTACGAAACCTCAACAGAGTGGAAAAAATCACCTCCTTTACTGTCAACATAAAAACTTTTTATCTTCATTGACAGTTTTAGTTAGAAAAATTTGGCTATATTTGAAGTTGGCCCTAATGATAGCTCTCAGAAAGCAGTATCTGTATATTAAAGTTTAGCGCAATAGCAGCCGCTAATTTTCTTTTTCCACTTTTTGGGTTTGTTTAACTGGCATTTCTAAAAAAATTATGTTTCTGGGGTTTTTTGTTGTTGCAAAAAAGCACATATTTCTGAAAACACTGCAAACTGGCTAATTACCAATGGCTGCTAAAACCAGCTTCCTTCATGTTGCCATCAGCACTGAAATGAAAAGGGACATCTTTAAATCTTTACCTAGTAGAACACCTGCAATTCACTTCTCAGTGAGTATTTTACAAATTTTAGTGCAATAGTGTCCTGCCTTTGCTCTGTGGATATCTATCTGCTATCACAATAACAAAACCAATGACTTGGAGTAGAGACGAAATGCAGGGGATAGTGAAATAGTTTTGTATCTCTAATTTCAGTGAGCAGGCTTGGTGCTGAGAAAGGAGGTAGCACTAATGGTCTGAGGCCCTGTTTTCTGCAAAATAAGTGAAAGAAATGAAGGCATCATTGCTCTAGCCATACTTCTGAGCTCATTCTGTCCTTTATTGTGGCAGCATTAGCCAGGTTTTCCTGGTTCAAGCCCACAATGAATTCATGCATGGGGAGAGTGAATAAAACAGCAGCTGAGGTTCTCTACTTGACCAAAACCTACCTGCCTTCTATAACGTATTTCCTTTGGAAATGACAACACTTCTACAGAGCTCGTAACCCTCCAGCTCTGTGGTTTTGTGAATAGAAGTTCATAAAAATCTATAGGCCACTTCCTTGCTGGTAGAAAATGGCTTGCAATAGGCCAGTACTTGGGTTCTCTCTCCTGCTAGCCACACCAAACAGCAATAAACACAGTGCCAACACCCTGGGAAAGCTGACATGGAGACGGGGACATGGAGACATTCCGCACTTTTGGGGGTAGTTCCCACTACAGCAAGATCCATGTAAGACCCTGAAGTGTGTAAAACCAAAGCCACTACACTCTTCCTTTAAAAGTTAAGCATGGCACAGGATTCTTGACAAAAACAAAACAAAACAAAACAAACAAACAAAAAAACCACCAAAGGGGGACTTGTCAAATAAATAACGTTTGTAAAAGATGTTTCAGAGGGATCATGCTGGCTTTGACTAGACACGGACAGCAAGAATGACAGTTGGTTTGAACTTCTGCAGAATCTGTTTTTGTTTGTTTTATTTTAAACTGTAACAAAATGAAACTGATCTTCCAAAACACTTTCTTTTTTCTTTCTATAAGATAAAACCCCAGAGCAAGAATATTTGTGCTGAAAAAAAGGTCTCTCAGATGAATAGCTTAGTACATACGAGGATAGAATTGCCTGAAATAGCTTTGTTTTGAAACAATGCATTGTCTCGCAGGAATTTTAGACATTCTTTAGGAAGGCAGCACTCAGCATTATATTTCATGCCTTTCAAAGTATCTATTTTCTTAGGAAATGAAAGAAGGGGATGGGAAAGAGATGTGTTTCACCAAACTGACTTTGCAGTTGTAAGGATCTCATGCAGGAAGATGCATAAGAATGGACAGAAGAGAAGATTATATCTTATTCACCCCAAATGGCAACAAGAAAAACAAAACTCTCCAGATCATGTGCATGAAGAGAGACTTTCTTTGAAGAAAATCTTCTCTTTATTGCTAAAAAACCTGTTTCAGCTTGACTGATGAATAGCTGGAGAATTGCATAGGTGAATATTGGAGACCAGAGCTGACAAATATCACATCATGATGGATCATTCCATCAGCTCAAATATAGTCTCTGTGTTTTCCTAGCAGTTTATTTTCTGTCTCATGCATGCATGTTAAGCCGTTTTTTTGCTAGAGCATATATAATGCGGTAATGTTTGCATATGAGCCCTATTTACAATGTCTCCAAGATCTGAAGGGTCTGATCTGGTGTTCTGCTTCATATCCATCTGTCTCTAAGGTCCAAGGCACAAACTCCAATCCCTTTCCCACAGCCCTGTGGATATAGTATTCTGGTCTGGATTCATCTTAGAAATCCCCCAGGATTCAGATTTCAGGTCTGGAGCATCATGTCACTTTAGTCTCCTGGTGGTTCCATTGATTATGGAAAAGCACCACAGAGGAAAGAAAGAAAAAAACCTAGCAAGTACACAGAAACTTTCTCTTTCCAAGCTCCAAGTCACACAGCTTCACACCCCCCCCCACACACACTGCTATTTCACTTTGTGGTTTATGCCTGTTTGCTACCATATCTTGCCAGAGGGCTGGCTTATATCTCAGCTTCCCGGCTTAATTTTCAGTTGATAGTTAAATCCATCATTCAGATCATTTTTCAATTGCTTATTTCTTCTGAAGAAAGGTTCATGGTGGGCACATTATTATTCACTCTCTGTTTCCAGTATAAATTTTAAGTCACCTCTTTGTCCCTTTTGCAGCCCACACACTGACGCAGCATCTTCTCACACTTCTCTCCCACACAGGCAGCTCATGAAATTACACTCCTAAGCCATACAGGAGATGATGGATGGCTGGTATTTGTCTATTCTATGCAGGACTGGCTTGCTTAGAGGCTAGTAATGGGCAAGAGAAGTTTTAGCTGGCCCAAGCACCATGCAAGATGCTCTGGCTGCCTACATATAGATCTTTAATTGCTTAAAGAGTTGACTTCACAAAAATATTTCCATGATTGACAGGTCTACAGGCAGCCTCAGGCAAGAGGTCAAGGAGCAGAGGCAGCTGA
>VZTL01093138.1:0-11029 GCA_013400535.1 Scopus umbretta
TGATTCTATGATTCTAAATAAAAGCAACTTAAACTTGACTACCTTAAAAATACTTAACTAGCTACATTAGCCTATTAGCCTTACAAAGCAGGACAGAAGGCCTCAGCATAGATCTTGCCTAGTCTGCAGAGATGATTATGCTCTGAAGATGCTTCCATTGTCCAGCGGCAAATATGCTACATTAACTGAGAGCTCTATGCCCTCTCTGCCAAGGACACATCTGCCTGAGGCATGCAAATCTATTCCCTCTGCCACTTGATCTAGTCCCCTCTTCCCATCCTTATTATACAAAAAGTTGATATTGCAAAAACTCACTGCAGCACCAAGAACAGGGAGACCCTGACCAAAGCAGATTCCAGATGTAGGGAGCTATACTCTTCCCAGCAGAGTAGGATGTAAAAAGCTGACATGCCATTTCAGGATCAGATGTCTGACATCATCAGCAAGTGACCTAAGGCCTCTGTCCCACACAATTGAATAAACTGACTACAGGTGCTATCTTTAAATAGGAAGTACTTAAGGTTAATGGCTGGCTGTATCTGCTGACAACATTTTTTTATAAAACATGCATAATGCACGATAAGCAGTGTTCAGAGGAAGACAAAAATAGCTCTGCATCAAAGAGGTTGAGTTCCTTATTTGCCTCCAAGGGCAAATGAACATGCTGGTCTTGCATGTAAGCAAATCACTTTTTCTTCTAGAAAGATGTTTCATCAATTTTCCTGCAGATAAACATCTGCTAATATCAATATTCATTGCAAAACACATACACAAGAAATCTTACTTAGCCAGAAGGTATAATATTATAACTTACTTTTCAATTAAAGGTCTGTCTTTGAAATAGTAATATATTTCCTTTTTGAGACACTGGGCAGATATGACAATTGGCAAATATTCCAAAAGACCTTAATGATTGTGACATGCATCTGTTCTGTATTTGATGAAGCTATTTCTTCTGTGACAAGGTGATGTCACGGTGTGATATCTCCCCATGAGATAAGTAAGGGAAGTGATCAGAGCTCTGGCCAGTTATATGACAGACCATTTGGAGAATATAGCAAGGAGGTAAGCTCAGTCCTCTGGCCACTGACTCTTAGTGAAGAAGCATTGGACTCAGGATCCAAAGGTGTTTTGGGACTTAAGGTAAACACTGGTGAGAACTTGACCAGAAAACAGACTTTTCCAACCCAGATCAGACAAAGACAAAGTCAGCCTTTGGAATCTCCAGGGAAACAGTGCATTATGCCAAAAATAGCAAGACATGATCTGCAAGACAAATCTGATAAGGAACAACATATACTGCTTGGCCAGTACCAGCAGAAACTGATGAACTAATGGATAAAAATCCACATGTGATAAACCTAAGTTACTACCATTTTCAAATGAGCCTCAGATGCCTTGCTGTTCTGCACCCAGGTGTCTTACCCAGCCAGACATTTAGATTGAAATTAAACTTGTAACTGAAGCATGGTGCTATTGACAATCAAATCCAGTCTTCAGCACACAGCTTAAGACAGCAAGCTACAAAGGGCTCGGTATACAACTTGGTACTTTTTCTAAGAGCGATTAGTTTTCAGGTCTTGGGATTCTGCTAGATCATCAATCTGAGCACGTCACTCAAAGGCAGTAATTTTTATTAAGGCTAAATGTAACTACTACACATGGCTCCATGTTCTGGCAACAGCACCTGAGATGACTTTCTCTAACACCCTTGAATTAACTGTGGTTATTTATTCAGCTTGCATAAACATACCACTATGAAAGCAGGTGTTTATTCTGCATTATAGTGTTTCCCAAAAGCTCTTGGCACATGCCCTGTGAACTTTACAGCAAGGCAGCTGTACATGACAAGAACCTGGGTCACTATAGAGAAGCCCACAGAAAAGCCCTCCATGGAGTGCTCAGGTGCCTCACAGATGGAAAGAAACAGTCTGTGATACTACTAGCAAGATATCCCAAGTAAAGCTGCTAGCAGAACCAAAGCTGCAAATCATGATGATAAGAGGTAAAGGAAAGAGAATCAGTTGAGTTCTGGCTGCTTTTGTACAGGCTTTGATCAGATACGTAGTTCCAAGGGTAACAGTCCCCACACCATCACCTACTCTGAATGCTGACATAACACTCTATAAATCTTTGTATAGTAATTCCACATTATATCCGATATCTTTGCTAAACGAACTTTGAAAAAAAGAGACATACTTCTGCCAAAGGAAGGAAACAAAGTTTATTGGATTTTTTTGAAGGAGTAAGACAGCATGTGGACAAGGGTAAAAGCAAATTCAGATTTTCAAAGAGCTGTGTCAAGCTATCTCAGAGGTTCTTTAAGAAGTATAGCTGTTGCAGATAAAAGGCAACAGCCTTCAAACATTAATAACTGACTAAAGGATAAACAAAGGAGGAAGAAAAACAATTTTTCATGATAAAAGAAGTTTACTAGTATGGTCCCAGATGGACCTGTGTTGGAACATGCACTATTCAAAGTATTCAGAAGTGATCTGAAAAATGTTATGAGGAATAGTGAACAGTGGAGAATAAAATGACATATTAATGTATTCAGTATAAATTCATGGAGAAAAAAAATCTTATCTTGAGCATTTCCAGTTCTTCTTATTTCAAAATGGGTATAACAGAACTAAGCCAGTACAGGAAAAGCAACAAGAATGAAAGATATGTATCAATTCCTGTATGAGGCTAGTTTATAGACTAGGAACATGTCATCTGGAAAGAAGAGGATATGAGAATGTAACACCATGAAAAGCTTCAACAAAGCACAACTAGTTTTTCATAATTTTACTGCTGCCTTTTTTTTTTTATATTACCACAGAAGGCTTAAAAATTCAGAAAGCACTTTTTGACACTATCTGTAACTTCACTGAAATGTATTGCCATAAAAGACTGTGAAAAATCAAAGGCTTACATTATTTTTTTTTTCCTCTTCCATGACTGCCTAAATACCATCTCTGCACATTCAGTCCTGATGTGCAGATTAAAAGACGCTAGTCTTTTACACTGGTTCTAAATAGCTTGGTCTGAATCACCAAAACTATTATTAGAGCAATGTTGTCCTGTAGTTAACACCCATAAACTGGCTATAGCTGGAAACCTTCTAGTTCCTACATTAAATCTAGCAGTGAAAACTGAGGTTCACAAACAAGCTTCCTAAGAGATCAGCACAAAGACATAAAAGCTTCATTTTAAGGCTATGAATTTCCACAGGAGGTGGATATGGATGGCTGCCTGCAAAGTCACCTTTGCTCTGACCTTGGACACTACACACTCACTGGCCAAAAGTTAGGCCTACATGTAACACTTTCTTCTCAATTTTTCCCTGATCGCTAGCAAGTACTTCAGGATCTAGCTGCAAATTAGTTGACAGATGGCTTGAGAAGGAGTTATGGGTGGTCACTATAGAACAGCATGTACTTATCCACACAACAATTTTACCCAAAAATCCTGCAGGAATGTTATGCACTTTCAAGATGTACTTGGTTCTGCTGCTGCAAATCCTAATAAGCTAGAAACCAAAATTATTTTTGCTACTGCATTCATGGAGCATGATAGAGAAGTATGATAAATATAACAGGAGGAAGAGTGCTTTTATCTCTTTCTTAAGCAGGATATGGTATCTCTACTCAACCTAATAGAACACACATGTGATTGATGCAGGTGAGCATCTTCTCTCAAGTGCTTTTCTCCAGAAGTGAAGTAGTAGAAAAGTCTCCTCTCTACTTTCTTCTCAAATCTAAAAAGGAAACAGGTAACAATGCCACACTGTTCTTAGGTCAACAACAAGGTACTTGAATACCACCACCTACCTCTTGAATGAGAAACATGAAAATACAGTTATGATTTTTTAATTTTTGCAGTACTCAAGTGGTTTGACACACAGATCTAGAAACAATTCCATCCACCTGGGGACCACCTCTCCTCTTGACTCTTATTGTTCAGTTTATGTCACTATTTCTTCATTCTTCAGCAATAAATCCTCTTGCCTTTATGCAACATAGGGTTTGGTAAAGCATTTGTAGTTCAACATGCTTTTCACCACAAAGCATGTTGAGAAGGCTTTACAAATTTGACTTGCTACCTTCAAAACACTGCCAGCCAGCCTTTAAGCCAGCCCTACTAACAAAGCTGAATTCTGTTAGTAAATGTAATTTCTGTAGTGGGTAAGAAGTCACTGGTACAGAACTTGTCATCCTTCTCACTGCCATTTTCCAAGCTGCTTTTCTGCAAGTTTTATTTTTTATATATACACACACATTTCAGTCATACAATTTTGAACAATTCAGTCACCAATTTTGAACAAGCTCCATGGGGTACTGGTGCAGAACTCCAGCATGGCTACTTTGCCTCACTTCCAGCATCCTTCCTGTTACAAGTCCTATACAGTCAGAGAAAGCTGTTTACAGACCTTGTTGCTAAATTACAGCTGTATTAACATGCCACTTTAGCATAAAAACACACATTTATGTTCAAGCTCTTCTTAGACAATGTAATGTCTGAAGCATTGCAACACAGGAGGTAAGGACTGCAATCTGGTTGGCCCTCATGGTTAAGTACAACCATGTCAAATTCCCTTTGTTAACATAAAACTGTTTTCATTGACCAGACTTTGTGAAGTGAAAAGTAGCTAGAGTAATCATCATTATTTGTCGTTCATACATGGTGATACAGTAAAGAACTATTGTTTATATTCCAGAAGTCATGGAATCCCAGCCCACCTCCAAATACTAGGCCTTAAACATAGTTATTTTTCAAACACCTGCAAACAATAGTTGCAATGATCTTTGCTTCCCAAGTACTTGTCAAATCAAGAGAGCTGACTCTAGCACAAAATCCTGAGCCATTTAAGACACTAAGAACATTTAAAATAGCACAAGAAGTAAGTACTGCTTTAGGATGCATCATGCTATGCCATCAATGCTACAGCAAAGCTAGCTTAGCCCAGGCACTACTAGCAGAGCACCCTATTCAAAATTACCTGAGTTCATATAATTTTCCTCCAGCATGTAAGGTGTTAGCAAGGCACAGGGAAATGGAGTCTCACTGTAAAGGTGCTACTCTAAAGCATATATTTAACATCAGGATAAGCAAGATCTGACAGGCTCTGCTGGCCTTGGAAAAGTGAGGTTAACATCTCCCTTGCCTATTTTTTCATCCTGTGCACCCTTTCCTCACTACTTTTTCACATCCATAGGAAAGGCTGGAGGAATTTTAACATATTAAGGCTCTGATTTTTAGCCTGGCTTTTCCTGGATAAAAAAAAATGGTGGCATATGGGAAGGCAGAAGCAGCAAGGCTGAATATGTGTCTCTATTAGGAAAAGTAAAAAAATTTGAGCTCGACTCAAGGCAGCACATTTTTCTTTAATTCAGACATCAGTTTCTACTAGCTACAGGTCAACCTTTATGACTTTTCTACATTATTTCTTCCTCTATTAGCTTCCCCAAATTTTAGCCCTCTAGCTAATGTTTTCTTAGTATGGATGTTGGAAACAGCAAGAGTTCATGTGGGTATTTCATTCACTTTTCAGGGACACCATTAGCCTGGGTTCTAACAGTCATTATTAAAAATGGTTTTGCCACAGGTCAACTCTATCAATTATTTATGAATATTAGTGCAGTCTTCTAATGTCTCTCTTTTGCTTTCATTCCTCCAGAATAAGAAATGACACCTTCCACAGAAAATTTCCCAGGTTCAGAGATTTGTTTAATTCACATAAGACAAGGAACTGCACAACTCCCATTTGATATCTGGTGCTAACACAATATTCTGCTTCAACTTTCAGGACTGGGAACAGCCAGAGGGGCTTTAGGCAAATGTAGCAATAACCCAAATGTTTCATGTGGGCTTGTCATTGCAAGACACCTCAAACCACATTAATATAGTAGCCTTTCTCCTCCCAGCTGACACAAAGCATGTGGCAATCAGTAGAGCATGCAGCTGTGACCTCTTTTGCCTAAAGGCATCCTAACCAAAGACATAGGCATTCAGCACACCTCTGGTCACAGGGGAGTGACCACTGGAAACACAATGATGATCTTCTAGATACGTCTAGATTTAGAAAAGAGTGTCTCTTGTAAGGTATGGACTACATGACCACTCCAAACAGTCTGTTTTCTACTGTAATGCAAAAGGTACATCACACCTTCCCTCCTTGAACAGCCAGATGAAAGCATCAGTAACTACACCTAAAATAGCATTGGTATTCACTGCAGCAGCTCTCACAGTTATAACTCTCACAAGAAACAATAAAATCAGAAAAATAACATTCATTTTAAAGCCTTTTTTCATTTGAATAAAGGTAATTTTTCCCTTTACATAAATAAAAGAGAATCAGGATTAACACAAGAGAAATTCAGCTGCATTCTGTAGTATAACAGCAACTTACCTGTCTAGTTAACAGTGCTGTACCAACTTATAACAGCACAGGATTTTGAATAATGTGGCCATCTCTGGTACTTAGAGCTGTGCTGGCAGCACATCTAGCTATAAGCCTGCCTTTGCATCATTATTTCACTTATTATTATTAATCCAAAAGCTCCCGCATTTAATGTGATCAGCCAGTTAACAGCAACAACAAAAAAGGCAACAGGTCATTTCATTCCTGCTTGCAGTTGAACTGATTATCTGTTGTGCTCCTCCTAGCCACTGCCAGTCACCTCTTCCTAAAGGGTCCACACCTGCTTCTGGCAAGCAGTTCAAGTGTTAAGTGCAGTACACAAGCCTAGAGCCAAGTATAAATCCCCTAAGCGACTGGGGAAATGTCTTTCATTATTAACACCAACTTTCAAAACAGATCACTGTAGCAAGCCTGCCACTGTATAAAAGTTCATGGGAAGATTGGGTTTACTGCCTACCTAGCCATCCACAAAGCAGTCTCTTACATGTGGATCTGTTTGCTATTCCTATGGGCTATCAAGACAAACAGGTCCAGGCAGCAGCTAGGCTCCATTTCCAGCTCTGCCTGATTAGGACAGACTCCAAACCCAGGCTTTTTATTTAACCACCTTCCTAGAAAACTTCTCCCTGTGATTTATTGTATTTGTAATACACATAATACATGATTTTATATTTTTGCTTCATACATTTAATATAGTATCAGAAAAACCTGTAACCCCAGCACAACAGTAGGATCTTTTTAACTGCATTCACTAAACACCCAAGTTATAAACATAACATTAAACTTGTTATGAAATGTACCTTCTCCTTGCCTGAATTTGCCCCTATGTGGCTAGCCTCTTTCAGGCCAGACAGAGTCCTCTCACAACTCCTTTTTCCTCATGGTATCAAGGAGCTTGCTCTAGTGTGGGGCACAAACTCCTTTACCAAATTATCAATACAAAGTTTCTAATCCACCAGTTACCTTCCCCTCCTGCCCTGGTCAGTACTTCATATGTTTGATACTTAGAAAAATCATCATGCTGCCCTGTGTAAATACCTTTTTTTGGCCTTTCAAGAGACATACTAAGCACTGCAGAAACTTGCAGGAAGCTGCCATAAAGGCCAGCTAGTGCTGGTTCACCCTTCCTGCCATCAGCTTAGCACACTGTTTCTGACATCTGATACGATTCATTGGCTTGTGCTTTAAAACACACAGAATTTCAGGTTATTGATCATCTACATACAGCACATACCACATGAGCTTTCAAAAGCAGGAGCAAAAACTGTCAGATTAAAAATATAGATGCTCAAGATGAAACATTGCGAGGCTGCAAAACATTTGCTTATACTGAGTCAGGGGGTTATGAAGTGTAGCATCTCTACAGAATGCATGCCCATCCTCAAGCTACGGTGACAGCCTTACAGGCAATCCTTTACAGAGGCCAGGCTGACCAGGCAGTAGCTGTTAGAGATCTGTTACCTGATGCTATGAAATACTATTCCTGAATTACAGCAGCAGCCACTTGTGCTGTGGGTAACTATAAAATTTCCACTTAATGCATGTTAATTGGATTATTATTTTAATGACATGCTCACTGCCCCCACATTAATAACAAATGAGTTCTCTCTAATTATTATTAGACTACCTCCCATACAAATTAATGATTAGGCCATTAAGACTGTGCGGCTGAATTACCATTAATTCTCACATTTGAACGAATTAGCTAATAAAGTGACATAAAAGGAAATTCCCTTATGCATTATTGAATTCCTTCACTCATACCAAAGGCATACAACAAATGTCTGTTAAGCGTTTTTACCTTTTATTAAATATTAAGCTGAAATTATTCATTATAATGTGGAAAAAACTGCCTACAAAAAGCTGCATTTTTAAGTTTTGTATATTTGTAGGTAGTGCTAAAGTGCAATTTTTTTTACCACTGCTGGTATAGTATAGTATAACATAGACATCACAGACCTAATATCATCAGAATAACTCAAAATTTTAGAAATACTTCTACATCCAACAGCACCAAATAATACATGTCATTTGATAGCCATTACAGGATTTTCTACATGTCTAGGACTCCTAAATCAATACAAACTACATTTTTCAAATGGATGTAACCTAATCACCATTTACAGAATATAAAGATTATACTACTGCACATTTATAAATAAAGGATTAAGGTTCTAAAGTTATGCATTAATATGCATTATAATAAAGGTACAAAACCTCTTCCTTGCTAAGTGCCACACACACCTTTCTGACATGGTTGGTAGTCATATACACATTCTGCAGTCATTCAGTAATTCAAAAAACAAAACATAGCTTAGAGCTTCATTTCATGTAGCTCACAGCCATATGTCTGACCCCCAGGCTCTTCATATCTGCTTTGGACTGAGCTTTCCTCCTAATCACAGACATTTGAAAATGTAATGCACTAATAGAAATGGGAGACCTTTCCCACCATCACCCCCACCTTCAGCCCTTTCTAATCTCAGTTTTAGTTCATGATTTGTATATTCTGAACATAGTTCCTAACATTACTTTACAGAGCACACCCTATTATATTTAAGTTTCTACATTATGAAAATTAGAATTTGCCAGAAATATGCAGTTGCTCTGTAGAAACCAATATCCATTAATTTTCCAGGCAGAATACTCATGAACTAGAACATATAAAAGATGCATAGCTCTGGATATGATTACTATGCACTTTGGTGCAGAGGGAGTAAAGATCTCTCTGGCATTAACTTAAATGATCATATTGCTCACAGTAGCAAAACTACGTCATTTGATATTAATACCCTTAATGTTGATATTAAAATCACCCAACTGATGTAATTTAAAATGTTCAGTAGCTCCTTGAAGAATGAAGAGTAGCAACAGCCAACATTTTCTACTGCTTTTCAAAAAGGTATATTTATATGTGGACTTCCTAGTAATATGATTTCAGTTTATCACACTATTCATATGCATGTGTAACTGTAGCCAAATGGGTAAATCAGTGAACTGTATGCATGGTTTATTAGATCTCGCATGCTCAGCGTTTTATAAGATCAAGAATTAAATGTGTAGACTATCTTCCTAACTAGTGACCACAGCAGTAGAATAATAGACATACTTTATAGACTCCAATTGGGTATAAGAAAAGCAGAAAAAAAACACACAACATTAAGTGGAAAAATGTAAGTGCTCTTCTTTGAGTTACATACTGGATTGCAGTGGCAAGTGTGGTGTGGTTCAGTCCATTTACTTACATGTTTACTAAAGGCACCTTAGAAGACTGTCCAACCTACCTGAAGCCCTCAGAGAGTTTAGATTCATGCTAAATTAAAAACATCCTTGTTACTGGTTTGGTTACAATTACTACTTCAAAGTTTTATTTCTTCCCTTTCCAGAGGACACTGGCTGAAATACACTGCAAGTTCCATACACTTTTAGCCACACAGCTACAGAAGTCTCTTGTGCTGTTCTTCATGATCCAAGTGAAACAAGCTTGGGAACTCTGGTCCAAACCTTTTTGAACTTCGGTGTTCAAAAACCATGCAGATGTGGCACTTCAGGACATGGTTTAGTAGGCGTGGTGGTGTTGGGTTGACGGTTGGACCAGATGATCTCAGAGGTCTTTTCCAACCTTAATGATCCTAAGTACAACCTAAACACTCAAACCTGCAAACAAGTCAAAGCAACAGCAGTTCTTAATCATTGTAACTTCCTTCCTCCATCTGGAAGGAAATAGTCACTTCTACATTAAGTGACTGTTTCACATTGCTAGGTGTAAAACAATTCACTGCTTCACTATGCAAAAGCTGAAAGGCATCAAACGCTGTATTTGGAAAGCATCAGACATTACAGCGCTTCAGCCACAGCTCGTTGCACTGCCTGCAATAAAGAAGGTCAGCGTACAGTAAATATCAGCCCTCTCCAATTACCTAAACAGGAGAGTGTTGCAACTTGCCCCAACACAAGCCAAACCACACCACTCACTCCAGAGGGACCCACCTATGACCACAGAAAAAGGCTGCTCTGCACCTATGCCCTACCCTCTCTCATGGAGCTCTTAAGGATAACTTAGCAGGGACCTCAAGGCAGCTGATACTCCTTTACCATGTTAGCCTCTCTGTCACCTCACAAGAAGTAAGCATATTTTAGCTACAGGTCAGAGTTTCAGCTATGGCCACTGTGAGGACACGGGCCCCTCAGGAAGCAGCAGCCACATAGCACCCAGCTCTCTTAGGACAATGACAAGAACTGCTAAGGCAGTGGCCCAGGACCAAAAAAACACCAGAGAGACTGGACAGGTAGCCCCAGGAGAACTCCATATGGCACAAAACTCAGAGAACTTTACCTCAGTGACCAAAAGCAAAGCCATGACCCTCCTGGGCAGGTGGGTCTCAGAGGCAGCAGCTGCAAGCATGACATAAACACCGCAAGCACCTCGCGTGCCCCTGCTGGATTGGCAATGTACACAACATGTGGAGCCCAGTGGGACCGCCCCCGCTGGTCCCTGGAGTGAAAGGGTGGGAAGAGGTGAGCACGTGGCTCTTGGCTGCTGCACCACGCAATGGCTCTGAGGTGATTGCTGTGAGGGGCAGCCTCTTCCTGCCAGCCAGAAAACTTAGAATCATAGAATCA
>VZTL01093166.1:0-11332 GCA_013400535.1 Scopus umbretta
AGGGACAAGTATTTGAGCTAAATATTGAGCTCATATCTGCAATACTATTCACTAATTCACAATGTAAAAACAGATGCTTTATGAAAAGCTTTCTCAAAAGAAACATATTGAGAAAAGGTTCCTTTCCAATAGTGTTAGATGATTCTATGTTTGAACACAGAAACTTTGCACTAGTAGATAAACAAAGGCTTTCTTTGGTGAGTGGGAAGAAGAAAAGAGAGATATCAACAAAACAAAAATTTAGAATTCTGTGTAGATTTATTTAGTATGAAAACTCTTTTGAGGAAAGACTCAAAGGAATGTATACTAAGCCAATATTAATAAGAGCAAAAAAAAAAATTCTGAAATGCACTCTGCTAAGTTGTAAGCCAAACTTGTTTTTACTGACATGTCTCTCCAAATCTGACATTATTTAAATTATAGGTGGTACAGTGAAGGCTCTGTTAGACCTTTAACCAGGGAATGATTGTAAATGCTGTTCTAATTTATGCATAGACACTGATGCTAATTAAGTAATAGCAGAGGTTGTCTTCAATTTTATGCAGCTATAATCGGCTCCCTTGTGTTCGATAAATGCCACAGCTACAGTGTGTGGTGTTAATTTCACACTACAGTGGGAAATGGTGATTGTTGCCAAACATAATCATAAGTCACAGGCAATTTGGATTATTACAGTCAGGTACAGTGCATGGAGAAATTACTTAGTCCATAATCACTTTTTAAAGTCACTACCAGACATTTAAAAATTATGGCTTTTCCACCTCTTCTACAATATACTGTATCTCCTGTTTTTAACCTGTAATGATCCAGAGGTAATATCAAATGCTTAAACTTGCTATTCCAAAACCAATTTAATGTCACTTATTTTTTCTTGCATTTGTCAGGTATAGGAAATCTCGTTAAGATACATTGCTGCTGGTAAAAAACACAGGGGAAGTTTCCATTCCTGGCAGAGGCTCACACAGTTTTGTCTGGATTTCCCAAAAAAACCCCACTCCTAATGGAGAAGTATGCTTATGTCCTTCTCCCTCTCTCTGCTCATTGCTGATGCCAGGCAGACTGCTCTCACAGCGATGCTTAGTGCCGATATTATATTAATGGAGGTGTTACAGAGAGAAAGACTGCTATTAGACAAAATCTTTCAAAATCAGTCTATACAGAAACTTTTATCCTATCTTGGAAGGCTACTTTTGCTATTTGAATAAAAATGAAACACTAAAATAGTGGATTGCACTTAATCATCTCAGAGTAGTTATTCCAGTTAAAATCCCTCAGCTTAAGCAGGAAGATGATTTTATCTAGAGCAGCTTCATTCACATTTTCCTCTCTCTTTCTCCCTGACCACAAGAAAAAGAAATAAGAGAAGTAGCTATGCTGTGGCAATACTGATGACCCCTTCCCTGTTTTGGGAACTTCTGTCCTCTAATTCTAAAAAGTACCCCAAAACCCCAGAAGATTGATTAGGGATGGCATTTACAGCAGCTGGTTCTCCCATGGGATTAACACATGGAAGTCCCCAAAAGAGTGTAAAGCACTGACAGAGGACTGCGTCCTATTCCCAGAGCAGAAGTTTTCTTGCTCTCACACTGAATCTAAACAGTTTCTGTGAGCCATGCCCTGGAAATGACAGGTGGGAAACATTGAATATTGCTGCAGACTGGCTTTAGTCCTGCTTAGGCCTCAGTATGAAATAAAGTAGACCTTACTGGGTCACTGGTGTGACAAAAACACATCAGACTAAGTGTGCAAAGCCTGCTTAAGACAATGAGCTGCTACCCACGTAACCTTGCAACTCCCTGTCTCTGCCTCAGAGAGCAGTACCCTAATTCCTTCTACTGCTAATCTGTTTTAATAGATAATGGCCTCCCCAGAGAAATGCTGAATCATGGGTTATTTACGGTTTTAACACAGGGACAAGCATTGCTATTGAGAGGAAACTGGAACAGAAAATTGCCAGGAAATCCACGGAGATCTCTCTATCTTTATCTAAGCTGCTTGCCATTACAATGCTTGGCCATTGTGAATGACCTAGTAGGTGTCTTTCATTTTTAGAATGTATGATTTCATATACATAGGCACTCAAATTCCCTTCTGAAATCCCATTTAAAATCCCCACACTCCACTGCATCTTCATAAAGTCACCTGCTTTAATTCAGAATGAATTCAGAATCACAAATCATGGATGCTCTTTGGGTCATTAGAATAAACAACTTCACTTACTAACAAGATTGTATCATAACAACTTCAGAAACTACCATTGGTGCTAAAGAATTTAGCCCATGCCATCTCCTATTTCATGCAATACTATTTATACTTCACTAAAGATGAAATAATGTGCTCTCTAGACCAAACAGACCTCTTGCTTAATCACCACCAGATCCCTTTGCAAAACATCTCTTCTCTGCACAAACCCCCAGGTAGGATTTTTTGGTCTATGAACTCACAATTTTGCACTTGATCATCAGTTTCTCATCCACTTTACAAGACAGTAAGATATCACAGGACTCCTGAACCCCTTTGAGACTGTTTCTGCAATGCTGTAAACCTGCTGTTCAGCAGATAGGTAACGTTTCTTTGAGAATGTGAAGAACATGGCTTATTAATGTTAATATTTATTGCACCTGACACACAAAATTACAGTGAAAATGAATACACTTGGATAAATCAACACTGGACTCACAGTTTTTTTCCAAATATTTGGCTTAAAAATAAAACAATAAAAACCCAAGCACACATTATGGTAAGCAAATGGTAGATAAGTTTTGTTTATTACTATTAAAGAGTATTAACAAGATGAGCCTTCCTATGTTATACTTTGGAAATACTATCCAGATCATTGTCAGGAAAGGACCTAGAAGTTTCAGAACTAGAGCAGATGTTTTAGGGAGCTAAAAACCAAGAGGGATAGCTATCTGCTTAGGTAAATACATGACATTAAACCAGCCCAATCAGGGACTGAATCATTAGAGTAGCCACGAGCTGGGACCTGCAGTAGGTTCTCTGCAGCCACTCTGTGTATGTTCTCATTTGCATTATCATAGCTACTTAGCAGTCCTGCAGCAGTACTACTGTGTTTCATCACATGGCTTTAATGTAGTTTGCCAACATTTTCATTGCTCATATCAGTGAGTTTTTAAATTGCATTATCTTTTTCCCCTGTATAGCACAGGACAGGCTTTTCTACTCCCTCACGTTGTTCCCAAGGAAAATTACCTCACGGCAGAACTCTCCACAGGTGACGGACAGCTGTTTTCCAGGAATAGCATAACTTTATGGCACAGTTCCCTGTTGTATGGAGAGATTTCCTTCCTCCACATAGAATTAACAATTATATTTAACAAAGCATAGATACACATAGAAGATAAACTGCGATTCAACAAGTGGGTTTGCAAGATGTCATAATTCACACCAGTAATAGAGTGAATGAAAAATCAATTGCAGTGAAAGTTTATTGCTTCTAATATTATTAACAGTTTTCCAAAATGTTTCAAAATTATCTTATTTAGCATTTCTGAGGACAGATTTCAATCTACAAGACAGAATAGTAAGCTTTCTAAAGATATTTGATATTTCAATGTATAAAGAAATTATTTATTTTAGAGAAACCACTGAAAGACACTTAGTAAGTCCAGTTCAGCATTCTCTGGTGTGTAGTTTTTAAGGAATAAATGCAACAACCCTATCAAGGGGGGCATATCTGATGAAATTGTCCTTTGGCTTTTTTTTCCCCCCCCTTTTAAACCTTTAAGTTTGTTTATGAACTCATGCTTCTATGGAAGTGGAAATATGTGCCCCAAGCACCATCTGGGAGACCTCTGAGTATCATCTTCAGTAGAAGTCTGCCTCAAAATCATTTACTGAACAGTAGAGAAATGTTTCTAAATACTGTTCAGAAAGATTGTGTTTGAAGAGAAGGACACATGAAAGACCAAATTTAGGTAAAAAAAATGAAGAGGGGAACACTGAAAATATCATGGACGAAAATTACTTGTTAAAGAACAAACCAGACTTTTTTCTGAAAAGAACAATACATGGGATATATTTTTGTCATTATTTTAGTTTTGTACTTATTTGAATCTGCTGATGTAAATAGAATAACAGCATAAGATTTTTCCAGAAAGCCTTCAGAGGTGAATTAACCTTGTTCACTTATAGTCATGCGGTGTGAAATCCAGTAATTGCATGTACCGTGATATAAATTGCACATTGGGTATATGCAGATTAAACCACTTTATCACTTACCTTGATTTTGATACAGAAATGACTAGTTTTGCAAAACTAATACAAGAAATTTACTATATGGGAAGAGGGATTGCAGTTAACAAGTATTCACAAGAACCTTGTAAGATAACGCTATCCACAGAACTAGAAAATTATTCTTAATGCTGTTTGTTACCACATGCAGTAGACATGTTTATGATGGAACAATAATGAACTTCTCAGCAAAGGGAGACACAAAATGTTAGGTGTTCTATCATGTTGCATTAGATTTAGGTAATTTCTGTCTTCTTTCTGAATTGGACCTAGTGAATTTATTTGAATTGCTTCTCCCCATAACAGCCAAAAAATCAGGGTCTGGTGTCTTCTGAAAAGAGAACTGTCCTGCTTAGAGGGAAATATGTGACATCATGAACAGAAACATTGCAATAGCAGGAAAGAGATGATAATGACAGTGGACCGAAAGCATGGTAATGGACATTTTCCTTATAAGGCCCTGCTAGTGCAAGGAAAGCAGACGGAACAAGAGTTACTGCTTTGTGTCTTGATATCATGACTTCTTTCAGTAAAGCAAACTCCCATCCCATAGGTGTTGAACAGGATCACTTTATAACAAGTCAACTGGTGATCTTTCCAATGAAGAAAGAGTGACCAAATCCTGGAAAACACAATGATGAAAGGAGGTTGCAAGGTTGGAAATTAGCTAGCATGAATCTTCCCTGGACACCCCACAGGCAACTCCTACAGCCTCAGAATGTCTGGACACAGAAAGTAGCCAAGGCATCTAGTGGAGTTACGGAATGAGTGCACTCATGCTGTGGAGATAGGAAAATGCTGCCAGTTTAACCCTGTCAAAGAAAAGCTCAGCAGAAGCTTTGTTTGCTTTATTCCAGTGAAAAACTGACTTGCAGCTTTCAATGACAGTGTAGAGAAAGCATGTTCCTTATTCCTGAATCAATGGTGTAGATCTGCTTTGGTATTTTGATGGAGGAGTGGGTGCATGTAGAAATATATGTACAGGACTATAGATGACTTTCAGCACCAAAGCTCCTGTCATGCCCTAACTCCCACATAAATAAATCCTCTTACATCAATAGGGACATACAGATTTCAACATCAGGACAGAATCCATCTGTGGGTTTCTACGCTTCATAATAATGTGATTATGTTGGGATACTGCAAGAGAGGGACAATTCTGAAGCCTTTGCAAATCAAGTTTCAGCACATAAACACACATGTATCCTCCCTATTCTGGAGAAGCAGAATTGGGAACTGCAGAGTATCTTGTCTGGAGCTCTTATGCAATCAGATGGCATGCATTTGGTATTGTGGCCTTGTTTTGCAGTGAAATCAAGGCCTTGGTGGGAAAGGAAGTAAGAGCAAATAATAAAATCTACCTCTAAAAATAAGATCATCTTTACAATAGGCTTTTTGGTCTTACACTGTTTATATAGGCAAATTACTTGGCAGACTCTGCTCTGACAGCACAGAAGCAAGCTTTAGCCTGCTATTTTTGAGCCGCTTATTCATCACAGGAGCTTTATTAAAAATGTACTTCCATTCTTCTGCAAACAAATACAAAAATCTGGTCTCTGAAGATATCAGAGCCATTCATTTTTGAAGGTGGCAGCACTGACTTAGAGAGAAGTTATGCATTATCATTTTTTTCAGAGCAAATTTTTTTTTTATTCACTGGAAATAATGAAATATTAAACGTTGTATAAAACAAATTAAAATGTTTTGAAGGGAAGAGAAAGCAAATCATACAGTTTTACTTGAGTTCACCACAGGGAATCATTCTGATGCTGTGAAGAAGCATAAGAGAGTGCTGTCAATGCACATCCACAGGCTACTCCTCCCATGCAGCTTCAATACTAAGGAATTCAGTGTTTCTAGGGAAATAACTTCTATGCCCTATGAGCAATGTATATAACACACTACCAGCACAGCAGTCCATGGCTGGTGGTTCAGTCATGTTACACAGTCAGAACAGATTAACCTCATATTTCCCCAGAAACCATCACTGCCTAATTTCAGCTGGCTTTGCTTGGTATAGCTCTAAGGCAGAACAGGACAAAAGTCATCCCTTGACACGGATGGTCCTGCTGCTTTCTTGAACACCACCAGCTCTGCTTGGCATAACATTGTAATCTATGGAAATGGCAAGAGTTTTCCAATGAGATCAGGTTTTGGGGGGATTTTTTTTGGTAATTTTTATGTTTAGGCTTAAATTTGTCTCTTATGATTAGACAAACCCCAATCAGGGAATCAGGGAGATGTTAAACAGATGTTTACAGCTGTTTGAACAGCTAGTACCTTTATGCATTTCATTACCGACAAGTGTACTAACACAACACATCCACCAACACCTCAGAGACAGGACACAAAGCACAGAAAACCCCAATTTCCTCTTTCTCCCCCAGTGAGTCAGAGTTACAGTAACACCTTTTTCAAATGCAGTATAATGAAAGAAAAAAAAAACCCACCCAGTATTTAATAGCCCTTGAAAGGTCTTGCTTCTTATCAGCAAGGACCAAAGACTTGATTCTACAGACTAGCTTAAAGACTTTCTAATCTGAGGTACAGAAAACATAATTTAAGATCCATTAAAACACTTAGATTACCTTAACTGCAAACTATCTATGCCCTTATTTATAAGGAGGGCAAGGAGTCATTCCCAGATATCTCTTTAAAGAGATCAAGGTCTCAACCCAACAATTCATCTGGATAGAGCCATGCTGGCATACAGGCAGAAAATGGGGAGGTAGTAAGACTGGATGCTGATATCCCCCCTCCCAGCTGCAAGAGACTGGGGCATCTCTGCCACCTCCAAGGAGGAAGCATGGAGCCAAACAGCACACAGCAGCCCCAAGACTGCAGCTCTGCCTCTGCAGGGCTGCACGAGGGCAGGGGCCCCTCTGCGCCACGGCTGCCTACAGAGCCAGATCTCCCAGGCTCCATTACATCAGTCCCACGAGAGACATGTACAAGACTCATGTGAATAAAGGCTCAGATGTTGTTGATGTTGACCTCTGTCACAACATCCACAGGAGAAAGACCAGAGAGCAACCCACAGATACCTAGAGAAAAAAATGCTACACACATAGAGCTCAAACACTGCCCTTGGTTGATAGACTGCTGTACTACTGATTTGTAAATATGATCAGAAATGGAGAGGACAGAGTTGGCTTATAAAAGCCTGGAAAAATAGATATTTGCCTTATAACAGCAAGGATGTAAATGCCTAAAGCATTGAGGCAGCAGAAATAGAGAGGGCTTTGAAAGCATCATGAGAAAACTGGGAAGCATGTTGTTAATGAACTTCATCCCACTACCTTTTATAGTAAGTATTACTATAATAATAGTATTATTATTTCTATTGCTAGAGATTTGTGATCTCCTTTTAGGTTTCATTGTAAATGGAATTCAATGCCTATATCCTACAAATATATAAATTAAGCCAAATTTCAAGGTCCATCAGATGGACCATTCACATGTGCATATTTGGCTTTACAAAAATAATTCTTTTCAAGGTTTGAAAGAAGTGCAATCTGATATGAATTTTAAATACTTGATTTCAAAATGTTCAGTTGGTATTAACAAGTTCCCATCACCATGTATATTTCTTATTTAACTGGATGAAGAGATCTTACCCAGTTATTTGGTTTGTGGTAACATACACTTAGAGGATCTGAGCCAAAATCTTGCTATTTATTGGTAGGATAGTAAATGGACAATCAATTTATTGGCATTTCTACTTTTCAAAGAGCACTTTGGCTATTAAAAATTAATGGCCTGAGTGTCTGCAGAAAGAAGACATTTTTATTTGAGGTTGTACCTTATATAGTATTAAAGACAAAACAAAACCATTTGGTTCTTGCCCAGCTTTGGTTTAAACCAGCTTGTTTAAACTTGGTTGCAGTTCTGGAGAGAACATATTGATGTGAAGAGGGGAAATAGTTCTAGAATGAACATTCTTCCCTTCCCAACTTCATGGCAAAATGAGAGCATAGTTACTGCATTGGGGCTGAAGAGGCCACTGGAGACAGTAAAGCCAAGGAAGAGAAAGCTGGCGACAGCCCAGCACATGCAGACACAGGCTGTTCAGAGCACGGTTTTCCATAAATGGTTCAATGTCCTCTAAACAAAACATTTAAAAGAGGACACTGAAGCCAGTGGGCAAACATCCTGCCATGCTAACTCAGGGCTACAATCCTCCAGGGGCCTTCTACTTCCCTAGGCTCCCACAGGAGCTTAGAGAGCAAATGTTCTCATTTACTTGTTAATAAAAGTATAACTTTAACACTAAGTAATTTTAACACTAAAATTGTATCTTTTAAGAAATAAACGCATTGGTTAACCTAACTGCATCCTATCCCTGCCTCTCCTGACTGAAGTAAGACTTCTTATAATCCTGTAGAATAAACTGTAACAGTATGGTGACCATACAGATTCACAGAAAAACAGTTATATGTGTGGTAATGTTGAAAAGGACATCCCATCTGTTAATTCATCTAATTTACTTGGAAGACAAGAGTAGCAATTGGGAACCTGGTTCCTTATCGCTGTAGTGATTCTTTATAAAAGGACATAGCAGATAAGGTAAACATGCTCTAATACAGCAGTAGCCTGCCATTTGGCCTTCTCAAGAGATATTTATCTATCTGCATACTGAGTAGCTAGATTAAAGGTCAGCAATGATCAATGTGGCGCTGAGTCACCATTATGAGAAGCCTATTAAACATCACTAATAAGGGGACAAAGTAGGACCTATTCCTCACCATTCTTAATTTTTTTTACTTTATACAAATAGTAAAGCAAAAGAGGGACCACCAGACACTGGATGTGTGTGATTTCACACTCATTGTTTCATCTTTGTCATTTGCCGTTAGTATTCATTGCCTCCTGTGAAGGAAGTGTCAGATACCCAACCAAGGGGCCGGCATGAAATTGAGCACTACATTTCAAGGTACCTGTGAGCAGTCACTGGAAAGCAGACAGAAGTGTAGTCAAAATCAATAGCAAATGACCTATATGAATCAAGTTATTTATCAAATATTTGTGATTTATGAGAGCAGCTGGAGAAATAAAAATTAGTTTGCAAATGATCTAAAAACTTAAGCTTGTAGGATATTTTTTCCAGAACTGGTCAGATACGTCCTGCTGAAGATATAGCCCTGATTTTATATAAACAGGATGTTTTTTATAGGATCCTTTCATATAAAAATAGACAACAGAAACAACAGTCATCAGATGCAAATGTCTTGTAGTGCCACAGCTTTCCAGACAGCCTAGTTTGGCTGTCAGTACAGTTGACAGTGAAATTCCTGCAAGAGATATCACATGATTCAGGACTGAGGACTTTCTAATTGGTACTTAATCTCAGTCTGGAAGCTCTGTGTGTGTGTGCACTACCTGGCCGATGTCCTTCATGTTCAGTCTGCTATAAGCACTACTGTACTTTCACTAATGTGTTTCCAAAATGTTAATCAGCACTTATCAGTGCAATAAATATATGGTATGCTGATGTCTGAGATAATTTAGTCAATAATAAACACAGTTATTTTAAGGATTAATGCTTTAATTAGGATTTGCATTCTCTGTTTTGAGCCCTCTGTAACTGAAAATGGTGTCATCAAGCTCCATGTCATTATGTATTCTACAGCACATATTTTCTGCCCCATATTTCACACTCTTCTCTTTTCCTTTATCTACTTTCTTGGAAGTCTCACATTCTGAATATACTCTTTCTTGATTCATTGCATAGCACCAAGTATAGTGAAAACAGTCATAGAAGTCATCTTCCAGTCATTATCCAAAAGGCAATAGCAAAGACAGCTGAGGTATTATTAATGAAAATCTGATCAAAAAGAAGAGGCAAGATCCTATAAATATAATTGTGCTAGATATTTGCAGGTAAGATACAGTAAAATGTGTTTATATTTCCTTATACTAGTAAAGGAGACAGAAGGGTAGGCAAGCCATCTTTAAAAGTGACAGAGGATACCTCCTTTCAAAAACTTTGACTGGATTTAGCTACTTTGTTTTGCTATACTTAGTAAATTTCCTTTCTGACAATTTCAGTCTCTCTACCACAGTAATAAAATTAAATATGTTCAAGTTTATATGATATATTAAAGGGTGACAGGTGCAAAGGAATCTTAGGTAATGGTACAGAGATATGAAAACACAACTAACTAACTTTTAGGGAAACAATTCCTAGATTATTTGAAATAAAATTTAGTTTATTCTTCTCCTTTCAAATTATGAAGGGGACTGACCAGATCATGACAAATTCTGATTTCCTGGGGACAATGTTGTACAACTTACGAATTTCAAAAGCTACTTCCTTTGCCAATGATCAATTACTTAATTTAGTGCTGTTTCCCTATCTTCATATTATGGTGCAGGTTCTTACGGCAAGCTGTATCTCTTGACTTGTGATGTCCCTGCCCTGCCACATCATGACTGCCATCATGTGCTTCAACTTACCTGCTCTGCCTAGCTTAGCACAAAAGCCCATTATACTGCAGCCTAAATGGCATGGCCCAGCAACAGCAAGGCAGGATTTGCAGCTGCACCTACACAAAACCTAGTGCTGAATTTTTAACATGGACTAATACATTTGCTGCAAAAAATCAGTGCTGATCTGCCGTATGAGATGGCACTACAGGAACTGGCCTCTCTCTTCTGAGAGTGCAGTTTGTTTCTGCTCTTTCCAGACCAATTAGTAGATTTTCATGGTATCTTTCATAGCTGAACTATATAGCATTGCTCCCTGAAATATGAGTCCACTGCCAAGACAGTCCTGGCTACACCAGCAACAGTAATGATATTCTGGGAAAAGAGAGTAGGCAAAGAGAAAGACCTTCAAAAAAAATCTAAAAGTAATAGACTTGTGGAGGCCCAGGGCTCTTAACTCACCCAGCTACTACCTAAGCCCTAGCCTCTACCAGTTTTATACATCTCTGCAGAAGTCTCTTCAGCAGTGGTGTTTCAGTAGGTGGCACTCTGTCCTTGGAGTCTGCCTGGAGCCCAGCATGGACTTACAGCAGATGAGAAAGTCATCTCTACCTCAATGCCTTAGCTATTGTAAAAGGTTCCTGTGGCCAGT
>VZTL01093169.1:0-14031 GCA_013400535.1 Scopus umbretta
CCTCACATAATAAAAAGCAAAGAGTAAGGGATGGCTTGTGTCTCATTCAGTGCTGGTCCCTCAGGTCTACTCTCAACGCTTGTAGGGCTTCAGTAAAGTGTTGTGGTGTATCCTCTGTTTTATGGGTACAGCGTAGCCACACAGCACTGATTGGGCTGTGCCAGTGTTCTTGGACTGGAAGAGGAAAGATTTATGATGGCATTGATCACAGTGCTGAAATAAACTACCCTCCCTTAGCCAGAGGAATATGAGTTTGCAAATGCCAGCATTTTATACACAAAATGAAGGACACCAGCTAAGGAAGCCAGCTGCCTAAGTTAGCTGTTCAAGATCTGAAAATGGCAAGTCTTTAAAAGCAGAGAGACAGAAAAAGTCATTTATGTTAAAACAAACTCTGTCATGAGTCATTTGACTTCTTTTTGTTTTACATGCAGTTTGTCTCAGGCCTTCTAATGCCCGAGTAACATCTGATACTCTTTAGGCTGAGCCAGGTCTAATAGGAGTAAGTTTCTGCTTCCAGTTACAGTGTACCACTTAGAACTCTATTTAATTTGAGTCTTGTGTTTACAGGCTGTAACTATTACTTATTTGTCATTTTTATGGTAATAGAAAAGATTGTGATTCAGTCCCAGCCATGCTGTTGAATAGCTCTGTGTCCTCAGCAGCAGCAGCAGAGAAAAAGTGACCCGAGAGGGGCTTTGACTTTTTGCCTCATTCATTTTTCTCATGCGGGTCATGCAGATCAGCAGGCACGAGTGGGGATGCAGGTCCCTTGCCACCCCTCCCAACCACTACCTCAGTCTAACAATGTCAGCAGAGCATTGCTCCACATTTCTCGCACGGTTTGCACACAAGCCACATGTGATTTTTTTCTTCCCTTCTACTTGAAAAGAGATAACACCAAAGTGTAAAGTGTACACTGAAAAATACAGCTTTGGCTTTCTTTCCCTTCTTCTTTTTTTTGTCCTCTTCCTTTCCTTTGTGCCCTCCCTTCTGCTCCCAGGTTTTCGTTTAAATGTTTTTACCAAGTGCTTCAGGTGTGAAAATAGTTAATTGCAGCGAGAAAATATGAAAGGTGTATGAAGTCTCACTAACTGCTTGTGCCAAGGCCTATACAGACCTGAAAGGGAAAAGGGAAACACAGCCGAAGGTCAGAAAAGCTCATGGGGCAGAAAAAGCTTACGGGGAAAGTGTTCAAACACCCCAGGCAGCTTCCCGGGCAAGGATAACCCTCAGGGCCCACTGCTGGAAGTGGCTGCCCCTTAATTAGGCAGCATGACTCTTGTTCCCCCTAGTGGCTAATTACACAGGATGTGTTTCACACGAGCATTTCATTTAGCTGCCTTTGAACTCTCCTGCCTAATTTTCCTCCCATCCACATTTTTTGCTGTGTTTTGTAACTTTCTCGATTTCTCCAAATGACGACGTTTGCCGTTCATTTGATTGTGACTTCAGGAAGCAGGAAAACGTGCTGTGGATAGATAATACCTTATATCTGCAACACAGCAATAGGATTTAGGGTTGGAGAGGTTTTTGCACATATTCCATCCATGCATGCTGGATGTTTTCTGCAGCATTAGCAGTATGGGTTAAGGAAAAAGGGCTTTTCTTTGTTTATCAGCATCCCTGTTCGTATTGTATGAACATGTCCTCAAGTATGAACAGATACGAATGTCCAGAAATATTAGACACCTCAAATCAGCAAGCTTGTTTAATGTCCTTGAGATAAGAACTGAATTGCCTGGCTTTCCAGATCAAACAAATACCATGTAAAATGTAGTGCAGTATTTCTTAGTGACAGAAGAAGAAAACCCTGCATTTTCCCACATAGTTCTTATTAGCAGCCTGGTAATGGGAGATGTACTGGGTGAAACTCATCAGCTGTACTAGTTTAAATCTAACATAAGCCGCTGTAGTATCAAGTTCTTCTGAGGTTACCTCGGTATAAATAAAAGCAGAATTTTGCCATGAGAAAACAACGTGTGTTACTTAACTCGAGAGTCAGAGTACATGGGTTTTATTCTCAGCTTTGCCACTGACTCTGTCTGTGACTTTGGGCAAGTTGTTTAACTTCATCCAGCTGATTTGTGAAGCAGATCTAGTGACGTTTAAGTACCTCATAGGCTGGTTTTATAATTATATTAAAGGTGGTAGAAGGAAAAGTGCAAAGAAAATGAGTGATGATGTTAATGATGTTGCTCTGGTGGATTAAAATAAGTACGAATGGAAAGGCCGATAGACTGACAACTCAGTTGCATTTAATTGGAAAATCTTTTGACTTCTGCACAAGAAAACAAAAGCTTACTTTAGAACTGCAAGTGGTTTATTATGTGTGGGAATTTTCTATATTTTCTGTATTTTCTATATTGCTATATAATATGAAAGATGGCTGGTGTAGAATGACATGAATACAACTCAGGAGTTTATATCAATTTTTAATATTTAGAACATTCAAGACTTTTATAGCTTGTGTTCTACATTTACAATAAAATGCATTTCATATGCAGAATTCTTGTTTTTTGAAAATATTTGGGCAGCAAAGGGAGACCACATCCTTTAAAGCACAGATTCACTCGTGGTTTGTATTGGCAATTCCTTAGGAACAGCAAAGGCTAATTCAAGATCAGCATTTTCATTCAGAAGCTTGTAGCTGTAGACATCTAGTGCTGTATCTAACACATAACAGAGATTGGGTATTTGTTTTGCTCAACTATGGAGCCTTCTAAACTGCAGTTGAAGACATTTGCTGGGGACTTCTGAAGATCAGATGTTACCCTTTTTTAACTGCAGTGCAGTCAGGATTAAGCAGAAACAACAGATGCATCTTACATTGCTGAGCGTTTTTTGATTTGCATCTGAAACCGGTTTGTGACAGGTCAGTAACCCAATGAATGTAATGTGAAACATTCAACAGGATAAGACCTCCTTGTTAGAACTATATCCTTTTTCTTGCATGTCTGGGTTGTATTTTTTTAATTAAGTTACTGAGTTGTAGAATGGCTTGCATTCCTTCTATTCTTGTAAAAATGAAATGACTGACAGCTTTTCAGTTGCACATTATCCTACTGTTTATTAGAATAGGAAGGGGCAGGATAGGATCCTACCAAATTTTTCATGTATTATGTGTAGAGAAAAGATTGTTGAGCATGAAATAACTGCATCTTATCAAACAGTCTGATACTAATTTAGTCTGATTTTATATAGATCTGCACAAATTAATTTAAGACCAAAAATCAAGCCAGAGCAGAACAATGGGCAAGTGGATTTAGAAAATTTGTATAGTAAAATTAAGACTTTCATCAGATAAAAGTAATTTAATTTCCCTCCTCTCATTCTATACTTGTCACAGCCAAATAAATACCTTTGAACAAAAACTAGCTTTTTTTAGATTTGCTGTATTAAGCAATTTCCAAAATACAAAATTGCTGCTAATGGAAAAGTGAAACAAATCTGGGATTTTGAGCTAGTGCAGTATTCGTGCAAGTAATTAGCCTGTACAAAAGGAGCATTCATCTTGAAATGACAGATAAGCGCTAAGGACAGGATTGAAAACTGTAAATATGTTAGCACTTTAAACGAGAGCACAGCTTCAGCACTTGTTAGACTCATCAGCTGCTGTGAACAATATGGATCTTTGAAATGATCTCTGCTGAGATCTCAGCACATTAGATAATGATATAGTTGTTCATTTTTTGCTTCTTCTATTTTGTTTTTTCTTTCAGAAAGTACTTTCTGCAAAGAATAGGCCTATGATGCTGCCAGCACACACACTTATCTTCCTCCATGAGTAGACCCAGTGAGGGCTGCAGAAGTCACTGTGGGGAGCAAAGAACAAGCCTGCAGAGCTGGGCTCTGCCTTTCCCTATTTATGCCCGAGTGAGGAACAGTATGTGCAGCTGCAGTACAACTTCCCTCTGATGGCTGTGCCTCTACTCAAGATGAGGAGAGGCTCTTTGAGGTCATCCAGGCTCAGTTCACAGTTAGGATGCTTCTTCAAGTACGATTTTAAAAGGCAGGCTGTTCAGGTGGTGGTGGTGGTAGCAGTTTCTCTTGTGTAGCTTTGCAAAGGGTTAACAGTGACAGAGCTGTAACAATGGAGGGTTTCATGTTGTGAAAACTGCATACAATAGAAATTAATTTGAAACCAATAAATCTGCTCTGCAAAGGACACTATAAAAAGCTTGCATGCCACGATAACTCGCAAACACTCAGTGACCTTGCTGAGGTTCTGATTGGTGACCTACAAGTCAAAAGCCCCATGAGCCATTTGAGTCTCTGCTATTCATCTCTCCTCTCAGCTTGCTGTCTTTAAATGAAAGGCCAGATCCTCACCAGCAGGAATTGGCTCAGTTCTTAGGATCAGCTGAATCGTGAAGTACAAAGTGGTTTTTTTTTTTTCTTCAGTTGTGTCCCACATCAGCTAGATCTCCCTCCTAAGTGTTTGATATTAATCTAGTGGTGTTATTGATTCCTTTAAATATATGAGAAACTGAGGTGCAGAAAGCTTGCATGACTTGTCCAAGATGAAAATCCAGGGGCTGGCGTATCTGACTGCCCCCCTTACAGTCACAGAAGTTGTACTGGGAAGAGCTTTCCCCCATAAGCACTTCAGGAGTGGTGGATTAGAAATTTCTCATTAAAGTGAGTGAAGGGGCAAGGTTTGCTTGGAAACAGGAGCCACAAGGTGCAGCTCACTGTGGGCTTCTTAAAAAATGGGAAATGGGGTGGGACAGCAAAGTAAAAGTAGGAATGGTGACCGGCTGGGTGTTGTGAGGTGAGAACATCCCTCCTGATGGATTCAGTGCTATTCACCTTTCCCAGAGATAGAAAGGACAGCTCGTAAACAAGCTCACCAACCCTCCCACCTAGCCAAAATTTGGAGGTGAGAAGGTGGGGGTCTGTCTAGTCTGCTCTTCTCTGCAAGACCTCTACTTTAAAGACAACCCCTGGGGCAGGATGGTGCTGTATTAGATCTCAGGCTGTGAGCCAGCCAAACTCTGCTACCGCTTGATGACTCACTCCCGTGCTAACTGCACTTTAATTCTCACTGGTGTGTTTTCAGACAGAACCAGCTATTGTTTTGGGCACAGTCAATTATAAAATGTGCTCTTTTTCTATTTGCCAAATGAATACAAATGCTTTCTTAGAAGGTCTCCTAAGGAAAAAGATGCCTCAGATACCTTTAAAAATTCCTGCTGGCAATGCTGGGTGGCAGGTTTAGATTTGCTCATTAAAAGAGGTTATGTAATACTACTGTAATCAAAGGCTCTTTTATGGCTCTGGAGCAGGTGGGGATTAATAGCTCTTGGTTCTGGTTTTGTATAGAAAAATGTCAGGCCTGACATAGCTAGAATAGTGATGATGAGGGTAACTTTTGACATTTACCAACAAGAACAGTTTCTTCCCAATAAACTTGTTTAAGTTGGTGCCTACAGGTTTTTCTGTGTAATAAATGTAATACACAGTGAGGTTGAACATATAAAGAGGTTCCTACCTACAGAGAAATTTTAATGCTAAAGAGAACTGTATTTACCATTTCCCGAGGTTGTTCAAGAGATACAAGCCAAACTTTTGAGGAGCAAGGGGAGCAGAACACCTATTTTGATATGACTATTACAGTTTCCTCATATAAATCTCTCTGAATTCTATGTCCACCGGAATCCCACACTTCAGGTTGGGATTCTCCCTTGCTGCTGTTGGAGCACATTCGGCAACAGACTGGCCATCCCATCTGTCAGACCAGGCTTCCCAGGTTTTTAAGGAATCAAGAGCTTTCTAAAATTTTGTAGCAATATGTATCTAGCATTTAAAGTGCTTTTTAGGAACAGCACTCTTCTTAAAGGGCAGTTTTAATGGCAGAAGAGCAAATAAGAACAGTACCTGCTCATCCCTGGCTGCCTCTCATTTTCAGACCTAGAGAAGAGAGGGTGCTCCTGTTTTTAGCAAAACGGGACAATATCATCAGCTGATCAGTGTGCCTTGCTTCAGCTCTCCCTCAGTTTAGTCACTTGTAGCCTCTAATTCCGGAAAGAAAAATGCTTTCTGGAACGGTGTGCTAGGAAAGGCTGCTAACTCCCGTCTGTAGTAATCATGGCATGGAAACCAAGTGCCCTCTGCCACAGACAGCTATCTTCTTTGGACTGTTCTTCACAGGGAGAAATGGTTATGCAGTCCAGTTCTAAACTCTTAACAGATTTCTCATTTCTTCTAGGTTTTACTGTCTGCCCACCACATGTTGGATATCTATAAAAAATCAGTTTTCTCTTAAGTGATATTTTAATTTTTGTTGGAGATAGGATGTCTGTAAGGTTAACAGAAAGGCTCTTTTCATATTTTAATGCAGCTTTACTCTCTGTTTTAATGTCTCAACCTTCTACCGGTTTACAGTAGTGAAATACCTTTTTTTTAAAAGGTCTCATGTTTTTTATGAGCTCCTGTCCAGGGTAATTTCCCAAATGCAGTCCAGATTGGGTAAAATGTAAGTATATTCTGAAATATAGGGTTTTTTTAATAGTAAACCACACATCAGATTAACTAGATAAAAAATAATCCCAAATCAAAACTCACAGCAGGGATTTCCCTCATTAACCTCAGGTAGACACTGGAGCATGGCAAAGAATATATTTGAAAGATGAGAGGAAAAGGAAAGTCTCCTCAGCCAGTGTTGGAAAGATGGAAAGAATAATTAGATGAAGAGTGAAATGTCACTAATAGTTTCATTTTCTTGATGGAGTAACCCTAAAGCAAAGTATAGGCAGAAGTTGTTTTTATTATGAAATCCCAACTAGATACCCCCAAAATGCTAAAACCGACCAAGTGGGAAAATGAACAGAGAGACATGTGCAGATTAATTAGATCGAAAAAATGTTTTGACAGCATAAGTGAACATATGGAAAGAATTGAGAGAACCCGATCCAGTTTCCCATGTGTAAATGATGCCTTAGCCATAGCTCATAAAGCAAATACAGATGAAAAAAAAAAAAAAAAGAAAAAAAGCCCCCTTTCCTATCCCCTCCCCCCAGTAAATCCCAGTCCATTGCCAGATGGCAAATAAAAGTTTGAACTCAGTGACTAAACGCAAGGAAAGCTGTATGTTCAGTGTGAATGTGAAAAGAAATCAGCTGAATAAATCTGAATTTTGCACCTTAAAGGAAGTGGTGCAATTCAACTAAATATTGTGTCAAGTACACAGCCGAGTGTCAGGATATCCTGAGCGGATGCAACTTCTCTGTTTTACCCTCCCCTGTCCAAATGACTCCTTCTGCTTTCTGTCCAGCTCATTTCTTTGCTGCGCAAGTTAGTGTGGAACCACACACCTGCCCTGCCTGCTCCAAAAGTTTTACCACCTAAAATCGAGGGTAAAAGCACTAGGACAGATACTGCAAGCAGAGGGTGAGAAGGGAACCAGAGAAGCAAAATAACTTGTTACAGGTTAGGCAGAAGAGCAGCACTCCCAGGCTTAGTTTACTCCATCACCAGCAGCGATGAGTATGGTGAGGGCTGATTTAGCTTATAGCTGTAGTGCATCGGGATCTGACGTAGAAATCTGCTCTCTTGGCTCCCAGGTGAGCTTGCTTTCTGTTAAACAGAGCTGCCTGTCAGCATAACATTTCCAAGCCTAAAAACTGGGTTAAGTCAATATATTTTCATGTGGTTTATATAGACAAACCTTCTTAGTCTATTGTAACAGCGATACTGTGTGTGGTTAACAAATTTATTCCACCTCAGAAGGGGGTGAGGGAAACGTACTGTCTGTCCCAGTTGGTGCTATAATCAGGGAGCCTCCCCTTTGGTAACGAAGCTGCCAGTCATGGCATTGCCACCCATGGTGTGAGACCGGCAAGGAGGCAGAGTGGGCCCCAGGCTGTGGAAACCAGCCTGGTGGGCAGGCTGGGCAGACCTCCTGTGGTTGCATCTTATCAGTATCTGTGCTAGCCATATTAAAGCTATCTTGGATCTTCATTACATGGACATTGCAAAGTGGACATACACTCCATGAATAATCTATACGAGCTCATGTCAGCCCCAGAGCCCCAGCTCTGGCGCAGACTCTTTAGATGTTGCCCACAGACTGTCGATTCATGGCACCCAGTGCCAGCAATCTGTGAAACTGAAACAGGAGCTAAACACTTGGGCTCTTTCCATTGCCCAGGTAAGCTGAAACCCCTGCTAAGCTGTCAAGTTTGCATCCAAGCAGCTTTGGGTGCTAAGAGGTGCCAGCAATGGAGACCTCACAAAGCAAACTGCTTAATTATTTGATAGTCAAAGGCAACTCGGGGGAGCACAGAGTCAAATCAACGACAAACCAACCTATATTTAGTAGCAGTGTGGCTGGACCTTAGACCCAAACATAGTTTCCAGCTGATAGATGATGTGGCAATCATAGCTGACCCTCATCCCATTCTAAATTTGGTCTGCAGAATAAGTAATTAATATCATCGCTAGCATGACAGGCCACCCTTTACAGCAGCTGCATTGCCACTGCTGCTCCTCTTATGGCTTCATCTGTCAGCTGGTCAGCCTGGCTGAAGCACAAGCTCTGTATGACTCTGAGCTACAGTGGCCAGTCTGTCTGACACTCAGTGTAGTCACTGGAGCAGGGTAAAAGTAGGTGCTCTTGAGGTAGAAGTGGTATTGTGGCCTTATCTGCACTTGTCTTAACTGCTATGTGATCTCTTTTCCATTTGTTCTTGTCTCCGATACTAAGAAGTGAAAACCATGCTCCCATGGTACAGGACGGGTCGAGTGATATGTACTTTAAGGAGGCATGGAGGGCTGCAGTAGGGCTGAGAGCTCTGTGTACCACCTAAAATGCAAAATTAGGGACAAACCTGGAGTTTACAAACTGTGTACAAGCCAGATCAAACCTGGGGGTAAAACAGTGGGTGCAGCCTATTTCAGAGACAGGTAACTGAAACTTAAAAGAGTAAATTACATGTCCCATATAACTCATGGAATCTGTTGCAAACTTTCTGGATCCTAATTCAGTGCTTGAACCAGGAAACTACCTTGCCTCAGTACTGAGGATCCGTCCAGTTGGCCTCTGTCAAATGAAGTTAGATGGTTTAGGGGTAGAATAATGTTGGGCTGCTTCTAAGCTACCTGTCTGATTTCTCTCCACCACAGTAATAGCCTTTAATAAACGTGTAAAATACTCCTCTAAGATGGGCCAGTGCTGTTACTGAATGTATGCATAGTGAGATTCAGAAGGCCAGTGACTTTTCCTGGAAGACAGACTTAAACTCAAGTCCTGAGCTGGTGTCCTGCTTGTTGGACTTCCATCCTTCTGTCCTCTTCTCCCTCCTTCTCTGTAGTCTCATTTCAGACACAGACAGACAGAAACTCTCTCTCTCTCTCTCTCTCTGAGGTTTGATGCGAACATAGAAACCGATGTTGGAACAGAGCAAAAGGAAAATACAAGCTTGTGTGAGATTTTCCACCTTTTCACTAAATGTATGAAAGCCAAATTTTCACACTTTGGTCCTAGGTGTGAAATTTTTGCTCAGCTCTAATATTTATCCATAATGTGTTTTAAAACTTGGCTTGCTCCATTCAGAATACCACAGAGAATTGAGTTACAGATTCTGGGCTTTGTGCATGCTGCCAAGATCTGCCCCTATAACTCAAACAAATTTAAGGGGGTAGAAAAAAAACACTAGAAAAATATTGTATATGGTCCATCACATGCTTTCTTCATGCAGTCATATACCACCAAAAAAGTAATGTTCTGCTAGGGCTCTGTTACATAAATACATTAATGTAACTCCTGTAAGCATAGATAAGATGAATTTTTCATCTCCAGGCTATTGAGTAAGTAATTCCTAAATAAAAGCCTTTAAGAAAATAGCAACCTTGCCTACAGTTCTTAGAAAAATTTATAAGTATTTCTTGAACATCAGCATTTCGACAAACCTATTTATTCCCCTCAAATCCAAATAATATCTGTGACTGGACTTCTTAAAATGATGTTAATTAACATCTGTTAGCCTCAGCTTATGTGTGTGGAATAGCGATGAGTGAGAAAGTTCTTCACTGTTGAAGAACAGTAAAAATTATTACATACAAAATTATTTACTGTATTTGTTATGAGGACTTAGAAGTGTAAAGACAGTGAGTCTGTTTGAAGGTACTTAGACCTGCTGAATTCGGCAAATCAGAACAAATCTGGTGGGGAGGAATGTTCCTACGTTTTAGTCTCTTGTGAATGGGGCAACTTTTAAATTATTTTCCTTTGATGCTGGATCTGTGACAGTAGAGCTGTACAAAACCACCAGAGAGTTGAGACTGATCTGAGTGGGAGTCTGGGTAATGTTTTCAGGATAATGAAGGTGAAATTCACGTTTCCAGGCTCTGTGTGGTTCAGAAGCTGAGACTGACCTTCCATGCATACACTCATGTCATTCTCAGGAATATGTGAAGAAGCACATTTGCTAGTCCAGATTTCTCACTGCATTTGGCTGTAAGAATGGCAACATTTGATCACTTGGCTTGTATTACCACAATAAAAATGAATGTAATTTCATACTTCTGTGTAAGTACTGAGACGAGGTGAATTAACAACTTCAGCTTGGGAAGAAGAGGAGTAAGCCATGTATCTCATTCCAGCTTGTTCTGAGATTCCTGAATTAGTTATGTTACAATTTACGATCCAAAGCTGGTTTACAGCAGAGTTATTCTTCATCCTTCCCATCATTTGTAGGCCAGTCATTCTTGGTGGAACAGAACCCTGGCTTTCACAGGACAAGCCATAAACCAGCAGTGTTCACAGAGAAAACTTGCTTAATTTGCATTTGAGTACACCTCTTGGTTTTCATCTTGTCTAAGGATCCTTCCTCCAGGTAGCTGGCACACTGTTGCTGTAACTGGATCATGGTATACCCACACAATTTGGTGAGCTTTGCTGTATGCTTTTGTATGTGCAGGCCAAATACTTTCGGCCACTGAAACTGTACAGTAAAACTTCAGATGATACGTGGTTGTTTTCACCATTAAGTTAATATGACATTAGGTAAAAGTCCAGAGATTTCTTGGGATTATCAAAACAAGTAAGTGGGGAGAGCACAGCTGGGAAATTGCATTTGTGCCCAAATGCCTCATCCATTTAACTTTGGATACAATTTTTAAGGTACCTAAATAAAGCAAAAGCCCAAATTCTTAAAGGACTGATGTTCCCAGCTCATTAATTTCAATGGGATTTAGTTACTTGACTTCCTTAGCTAAGGCCAACGTCCCTATATCTGATTTCTCATTTGATGTATGTTTTAAGAGCCTACATCCCAATACTTTTCAGTAATATTCAGCCACGTAAATCCTTGGGTCACTACTGAAAATCAGACTTAGGGACTATTCACAAATGGGCTAATCTTCCTTGGCTCCCTCTGTAGTCCCAAGGGAGATGGGCTCCTCTTGTGGGATGAGCAGGATCATGCTGGGTGCTCTGAGACAGCCCTTGCAGGAGCCCATTGATTGGGGAATCAGAGAAGATCGGTCTCCCAATCTAAAGATAGTCCTTGTAAGCACCTCCTGTGGGCCTCTGATGCCAGGCTGACATACTTTTCCTGGTGCCTCCTGGTGTGACAGAGTAGCTTGTGGCACTGTAGCTGCCACACAGCATTAAAAACCTTTTCCTTTCCATTATTAGGGGGTAATGGTTGAAATTTCCAGCTTTTACTTGCTGTGTCAAAATAGGGTTTCCCTAGGAGACAGGGTTTTCCCTGGGTGCCAGATAGGGTTTCCCTGGGAGATCTACTGCCTTTTGAGGCTACCCTGGTGTCTAAAACTTTTCCTCTGTCCCAGATCATGCTGAAGAGCAGAATTCAGCCACCAGTACCAAACTAACTTGAACGACTACTGACCTTCCCAGCTGGGTTGCCCTTCCAGCAGCAAAATGGCACCTTGTTCTGAAATCTTGGTGGGCCTTGGAGAATTTGGTTCCCTGGGCCTGTGTTCCTTCTGTCCCAGGCAGGGTAACCCTGTTTGACTAACTCTCCATGTTAAGCAGAGTGTTTACTGGCTTGTATCTGTCTCAGCTTTGACACTCCAACAAAAGGTTAGAAATCATGAATGCATCCCTTCATTTCTGTTCCACAGTGCCTCTCTTTTTTTTTCTGTGTAAACCCTTCACTTGCCTCTTGCCCAGCCTTTAGAAATGATGATCAAATGCGAACTTTCAGGGTTTATTTATAGCATAGCCTTTATGGAAAGAGAGAAAAGAAATGATTAAAAAGCAATTTTACAAAATATTTTGTTTTAAGAGAGAATTCATTGTGTTTAAATCACTGTATTCATTGTACTGTCTAGACTGGCAAACAAAGAAGATAGAGCGTCATTCAAATTAAGACTGTGAAATTCTTGGTGACTGGAATTATGGATCTGGATGTCAACCCTCAAACAAACTATTTCTGAACAGCAGTATTATCACTTTGCTATATTTAAGGCTTTGTTGGAGACGGAACAGTGCACAAGGTTGATCTGATTCAGTAATGCAATTCTAATGTTCCTTTGTTTCCGATTTCATTATAAATTCATATTTTCAATGTTCTGTTCCTCTTTGTCCCCAGAAAATTGTTGAAAAGACTCTCCTCTGGGAGTAAAGTTTTTGTTCAAACTAACAATGGTCAAACTGACTTTAAAAAACAAAAAAACACACAACTGAAATGCAAATTAGGACAGGGAATTTATTTAGGATATTTTCAGCAACCTAGAATGAGTGAGTTGTTGCAAACTGCTGGCTGTGTATTTTTTTTAACATGCTATTCCACATTACCATGGTAGTTGCTGTGAGACCTTAATGCTGTGGATTCTCAAAGACCAATGCATTTTCAGTCGATTTAAAAATACAGAAGTATTTTACATGATAAACTGGAAAGATGTGGCATCTTCCTCCTTAGCTAAACGTGGATAGTTGGGTGAACCAGCAGAAGATAAGCAGCAGCCAGGCCCTGTTCCCTAGTTTAGATCAGGGCTTGAAGGACTAGTTTTCCTTTAGGGACCTCTCTAGCCTGTCCTGCTGCCGGCCCCATCATAGAATCATAGAATCATTTAGGTTGGAGAAGACCCTTCAGATCATTGAATCCAACCATCAACTCGGAGCAGTGGCTCCCTCCCCGGCTGGGGCCTCTGTGTCACGGGTTTCAGGTTTGGGGAGACTTCACAGGGCGCATTAGGAGGCTTTCATCAGCCCTGTGGAGACTTGGTTTCCCCCTTTGAAGACCACCGTTGCAAAGCGCTTGGTCTGCAAGCTGGAGTGTCACAGGTGCCCCATGCTGTCTTGGGCCCCAGCAGGGTGGCGGAGGCACGGGTGGGGAGCGAGGGGATGTGCGGGAGGGAGCCTGAGCCCGGGCCGGGCCTGCAGCGGCCAGCAGGACGGCCGTGCCGACCAAGGCTGCCCTCACGCCTTCCATGCCTGGTGGAGACGGCGCTGGTGTCTGTTCTCTCTTGGACCAGCCTAAGGAGACCTGTACTTAGATGAGTAACAGCGTAAAAATAAAACCTGCGTGAAGATACGTTTATCTCAAAAGGCTGGCTTATTTCCCAAAGAAGCAGTAATACATTTTTCAGCACTGGAAGTTGTAAGGGGCCCCAGAATAAAGCAGAACATGAGTGTGTAGGATGCTTCTGGCAGAAACAGAACATGTCCTGGGAACAGCGCTGTCTGCGTCCTGCTCTCTTAACGCTGCCCAGAACGGGGCAGCAGCAGGCCGACCCTGCGTGCGCACAGAGGGGATGGATGGCAAACTTTGGCCCTCCCTTTCATTTTTGTTCATTTTTGTTACACCTGAGAAAAAAGTATCTGAGACTTTAACCCCTTAGATGTCTTGGTTTTATTTTTGTGCAGTATCCCCAAGGCAATTAAGAAAGAGATTTACAGCGGGGAGCAGAAAGCAAGGTGACTCTTTCCGTTAGTGGGAGTGCTTCAAGGGGCTTTGCCTTCACCTTCCATGTTCTGTAAGACACAAAACTATCTGGAGGAGCAGTATTGATTGTAACAGAGGGAATTGTCTTTTACTTTGAGTTGGTTTTTTTTTTTTT
>VZTL01093206.1:0-13284 GCA_013400535.1 Scopus umbretta
GGGGTTGGTTTGTTGGGGTTTGGGTTTTCTGTTCGGGTTGGGGGGGGACGGGACGACATTTAATAGCACATTTAATAATGCCAAAATGGCTCATTGCCGATGTATACAAGGAACCCCATGGTATACAGATGCAAGACAAGACCAAAATCAGCTGAAGTAAGCAGAGGCTTTCTCCCCGCCCCACTCAAGACGGCTCAAATGGAAACCTACACCTTCCACCCATTTCTCATCTCTTTCAATCATCTAGCTCCCCACTGACGATAAGTTCAATAGAAGCAGTTGCCTTATTCACACTTTATTGGTCATTCCAGCCAAAATTATTCTTATAATTCCCTTCAACGAGAACTAAGGTCTTGCAGAAACTTTTATTTCCAGCGCCTTTGCTTGCAAATGATTACAATAATTATTCTGACTCCCATATAGCACTTTCTACACAAGAGCTTTAAGAGCTTTAACAATGGAAAGTTATTACCAGAGCTTTAACAATAGAAAGTTATTACCAGCATCCTTATTTGCGAGAATGAGGCGCAGAAAGATCAAATGAATTGCTGAAGATCATTCAGCAACTCACTGGCAAT
This sequence comes from Scopus umbretta, assembly GCA_013400535.1. NCBI lineage: Eukaryota > Metazoa > Chordata > Aves > Pelecaniformes > Scopidae > Scopus > Scopus umbretta. Next base: position 579 of record VZTL01093206.1, read on the forward strand.
GCCAGGAACAGAACTGTAATCTCCCTACCCTCCATCCAGCGCCAATTTGGACGGGAAAAAGAAAAAAGCATCCTTGAAGCATGTATAAAAAGGGAGAGGTTTGTTTTTAAAAGTGCTGAAAATGAGCTTTTTCAAAAGCAGCAGTGGTGGCAGGTGTCCTTATCAGGTTGCGTGAAGTCTGATAAAATTCTGAAAGAGATTAAATGATGCTATTGATTGCTGCATAGCAGGGAAATGGATAAAAGGAGAAGGAACGTACCTTTTGGCTGGCTTCTTTTCTCCATCGGGCATCCCAAGGGGAATACCCCCACAATCACATAAGATTGTACTACCTTGTAGTATGAGGGATGTCACATTTAAGGGTTATAACTCTTTCCTCTCCCTCGTCTCTCTTCTTCCCTTTGTTTTGGCACCTGAACTGCCAAAGTTGACGTATCCGAAATCAACAGCCAATTTTGGCCACCTCGGCCAACGCAATTTGCTCAGAGGTACCAAACATACGCTGAGACTCCGTGAAGCTCTCCCCTCTCAGAAGCATTTTATGAGACAATTTATTTAGGAGAAAGAACAGACCTTAATCAGCCGAAGAACCATGAAGAAACAGAATATTTATATGACGCCACATCCTGATACCAAACACGATGAAATCCTCTGAGGCGGCTGTTAAGGAGATTGCCCAGCGAAAAGGAAATAAAGCAAACCAGATTATCTCTAACAGGCTTATCCACTGGGGAGAAAAAAAAAAAAAAAAAAGATCGGAGCAGTGATGAGACAGTTGTGAGAGACAATTAATGAAAGGTAAGGGAAAGGGGAGATTGTAACAGGGTGACAAAGAGTGAGAATCCATACAATACAGATTGTCACGGCTGATCAGACGTAAGGACGTTACACAACCCATTATATCGCTTCAGGAGGAAAGGGGTGTCAAGATGTTCACAGCACCTTGTGTCTATGGTTTTGCCAGGGGCATAACGGCTTTTATCTTTTTTAATACAGCAAGAAGAATTCCCCTGTTAGCTCAGTTGACAGCCATGAACCGGATCAAAAGAGAGTTTCCACCAACAGCAATGCACTCTTCCTTACAGCCCTGCTGCTCACGTCCATAGCTATGTCCCGCAGCAGCAGGAGCCATCTTCTCCAACGCGTGATCCTGAACGTTGAAATCGAGGGGAAACCTCCAACAAACTAAAAATGGGTGAAGGAATAAGCTCATGGGATGCTCTTGGACTGGAAACCACGAGACACAGTTAAGCTCTTCCCACCGCTGCAGATTTCCTGCAGGAAACCACCGCTCCGTGAGCTGGACCACGATGGCACGTGAACAGCACAGAGCTATTGCTCTACATTGCATCGTTGCTGGGCTAACAGGGCTTCCTCTTCCAGGATTATTCTATGCTATTTCCAACCCAGACTCCTCTTAAATCTCTGACCTTAAGTCAGAGCTCAACAGCAGACAAGATAGGTAACCCTAAATCTTTCCATGTCCCCTCTCCCTGGCCTTGAATGTACTGCTACCCCCATGTGCTCCCTAGCAGTAGAACCACGCAGAAAATCAATAAAATAATCCCAATGGGGAAAGAATGAGAGGCAAGACGTCCATGCTATTAGTTCTGCCTGCAGATGGGACAAGCAGGGACAGACAGATTAAGGGCTATGCCTGAGCTAATGACATGGACATCTTTCCACTGACTTCACTAGGCTTTGGACCAAATTCCTGTACAAACAGCTGCACTCAAGAGCTATCAAGGAGCTTAATTCATTAGCATTTTTTAAGTACTTTTAGAACCTTGAATGAAAGGGGCTATCAAAGTGCAAAGTCATTTTGTTAATGATAACAGTCTAAGAACCACAAGTTGAATCCTTCAGCCTAAAGCCACATGGCACAAATGGTTTTGTAACACAAAGACACTACGAAGTCCAAAGAGAAATCAGACGTCCCTTTCAGAGACTTCTACTAGACACCAGTTTTCTAAGATTCCCTTTAACTCCACAAATTCTGATGGTAAATTTCAAATTTCCGTGCAGCAGCAGGGACCCAAACCCACTTAGGGGAAGCAAGGGGATGTAAAGCTTATTGCAGCCTCCAAAAGGCTCTCATCGGTGTCAGCAGACTTGACATGCTTGGTATGCCGTGTCAGGACACTGACCGCAGGGGACCCATGCGGCCCTGAATTCCTCCCATCATCTTGGGAAGCAGAAAATGAAGCTATCACGGGCTTTGTGCATGGGGTCCTCCGAAATTATACAAAGGAACAGGACGCAGGCAGCACAAGAGGACACAAGGCAAGAAGCCTGGCATGATCGCAGCTTGGCCTTGCACACGGTTACTTTTCTTCTTCAAAATAAAATCTGAAGCCTATAAAAACATTGGCAGCAGGCACCGGAAGATGCACAGTGTACTCTTCTATCGTTTCGCCAGTGGAATAGACTTCATCCTGTTTCCTCTGGCCCCGGATCAAGCAAGACTCCTCGCAGGAATTTTCCATTATCCTGTGGCAAACATACCAGGGCAATCCGGCCGCTTAACCGACTTACACTCTGACCCCCCTCTTCAGCAGCGGCGAGATCATGCATAAAGCGCAAGCCATTTCTCATACAACGCAGTGACTCCAGTGCCGCAGCCCAGGCAAAGAGGGGCTGGAAATCCCGGGCTGCGTTGCAGGACTGCAATGGGGGATGGAGACATCCTTGGTCTCCTCTGCTCCACTTCTGCCCTGCTGTCCCCCTTTCCCAGTTGCTGAGCCCCTAATTTATTTCCACAGCCCAACAGACTCGAAACCAGGGGACGTATGGAAACCCTCAGTATCACTCCTTGGTTTCTACTGTGGCAAATCCTTTTCTTGCACTGTTTTTACGCTAGTCTGCGAACTCATCTCCAAAGCCCGTGCAACCATTCCACCATCGCTTACTGCTGGATCTCCACGTGAAAGACATGGCGAGTACCAAATTCACCCCCCATTAACTCAAGGGCGAGCATCCCAATGACTTCAACTCCCGTCCTCAGGCAGAGGGGGTCTGGAAACACACACAAACCCTACAACACCTCTGCAGATACATCAAAGGCCATCGACTAACACAGGCGCCCTTGAGCCACCGAGGACCAGGAACCCCCTTCGCATCGCGGGGCAGTGCACAGGGCTTGCCCAAGGTGTGCTCGCGGCACTGATAAACGCTTTCCCTATGCTACATTTATTTGCTCAAGAAAAATGTTAGGCATCTCCTCATCCCTGCTCGTTTCCGATGCGGTTTCTATGTTCCCCGGGGTCACAGGCAGCGACAGGCATCCCCGAGGCTTATTTGTGTTTGGTGCCATCTGCTAAATCAGGGAGGATTGAAACAGTCTACAAGAAAAACAAGCCACTGAAGAGCACTGTGGTTTCCTTGGTAGGGGTGACCAAGTGACAAAAACAAAATTTGTTTTACTCCCTCTTCCCAGAGATCTGGTCTTGAATAATGCCATGGCTCAGCTCCAAGTCCATAATCTCTTCTAGCAGCATGGTTCATATCATCTTGGAGAAGGCAGAAGGCCGCAACTCCAAAAGACACATGCTTAATTTCGCGGCAGCGTATCCGCCGTTTCACTCGGTCTAGTTTGCAGAGGGACAGGGAATGCCGGGATGTCTCACCCCACAGATATCCGCACTTGAGTCATAACAGTCTGCGGGTGCCCACTCCCTCCCCTCGGCCACCACACCCTTCATTAAGTCTGCAAATGAACTAAAAAAACCTACAGGCTAAAAAAGCCTTAATCCTGCAAACAGCTTCTGCATCACGAAGAGAGAACCGCATTGCACGAGGGCGAGAAGAGAAACCGTCCCCCAGCGCCAGGACCGGCGCACAAAGCCCGCATTGTCCCGCGCTGCAATTAACTACGGGGAGGGGAAGGAAAAAAAAAAAAAAGGCCAAGGCTTTCTATTTGTGAAGGGGCAAAGTTTTTCTAGGACATATCCAGCAAAGGGCAGGATCGTGCCCTGCAACATGCAAGATACTACTTGCACACCCCAAAACCCCATTTGGGGTAAGGACCCCCGTGGCAGCCGGTGCTGCACGTGCAGAGACGCTGCCTGCCCAGGGAGCTGCAATTTCAATACACCAGCCCCAGCTTACACTCGCTGGCGTTTTTCTAACATAATGAGTTTTACAGGGGAAATGAAATCCCGAGCCTTTACAAACCCGTCTTCACTATTTTGTCGGCACCTTTCTCCCACTGTAAGGGATGAAGTTGTCGCGAACGCGGTGAAACAAGTGCCACATCACCTCTCTGAAACAAGAATATCAAGGGACCACATCACGTCTTCAAATATTAATCTGTACTTACCAACTAATCAGCACTGACAAAAATAACTCATCTAATTATCAGAACACTACCACTTAAATAATGAATTATATGCCTTATTAAAAAGTATAATAGATTAGAGGACGTGAAACAATTGCAATTAGTAAAACAAGAAACGCTAGGAAACAAAAACCCCGACAAGTGTGATCTGAATTGTATAAATTAATCTTCCAAAATAGCAGCTGATCTCTTCAGACACATCAAATGGCAGGAACATTTGAGGCCTATTGCGATTCAATGAATATAATTCACCTTAAAATTGTTGAAAACTTCTCTTAAGCCCTTGCCTCTGCTGCTCCGAGCGCTGCCCTCTCCCCAGCCCCCCCCGCCCGTCTCTCCTGCCCGCACACCCCGTTGAGGCACAAAAATTTCTGGAATACAAAAAACGTTGGTCCAGCCAGTAGCTCCTCGCACCACGCACGGCGCAAACTCGGCCCTCGCCCGTGGTGGGCTTTCTGCGGGACGACAATTCCCGTTAAACCCGCAACGGCGCTGCGTGAAGCAGTGACTTTCTCGCAGCGCCGCTGGGAGCACGCACACCTCCGTGCGCGTAATTGCTTCGTTAGAGGAGACAGGGCCGGGGACAGGGATGCTGCCGCAGATTAACAGCCAGGGGAGCGAGGGATGCCTTCAAGCACTCAACGCAAGAAGCGTTCTCGCAGTTTTAATATCACCCAGTCCCCCTGTGCTGCACATCAACCAGACTCGGCCCCTGCCCTATATAATGGCACGAGGTGGAGGGGAAGGATGGAGGACGCACAACATCAAACCCGCCTCTCGCTGCTCTCGGTCCAGCTCTCCGTTCCCATGCTCTCCCACGCATATCCTGATGGACAACATGACGTTTCTCCACTGTGCGACTACTCAAGCCTGCACTCTTGGGTGAAACACAGCCGGGTACCCGCGTTTTACAGCAAAGCTCAGCCCTTTGTTTATCTGCTCAACCATCATTACCAGCACAACCCGTGTACCTCTGCAGGAATCCTGTAACCAGGGCTTTTAACCATGTTGTTTCTTCCCGTCCTGATACAGAATGAGGAACAATTTAGTCTACAACCAACGCTCAAAGGACGCTCAGCAGAAGCAGAGCAAGCAAAATTGATGTTTTTTGAGTCTGTGTCCCATCCCATCCCACCCCCCCCAAAGAGCTGGATGAGCTGCAGCATCTCATGAGCATTTCAGGAACGCGGAGTCGGGGACCCTCCTCGTGCCACTGCAGCAATGCCCAGTGCCGGGGCAAACCCAACAGGCTCCCCTGCCCACGTCCCTGAACGCCTGCGAGCACCCAACCCTACACCTCTGTGGGTGACGGCTCAAACAGACGCTTCTTCTCTGATCCCAAGTTGGACCTGGTCTTTCCCATCCATGGTCTGCAAGATCCTACAAGCCCTCAATCTCCCTTCTCTGCAGTCTACAAACATCAAGGGGTGGATAAATCCCCTCGATGCTGTTGGCTTGCTTTTTTTCCTGAACTCCTCCTGTTACATCCTTCGCAATATTTACCTTCCGAGGGCTTTAATGCTTGCTACAGTCCTGGCACTACTCAGATGCAGAATGGCAGCACACACTCCTAATTGTACCCCAGGGTATATCACAAAAAGAAAATGTAGCACAAAAAGAGGGGAAAAAAAAAACAAACACACAAAACCCTAGAGAGAAAAAAAGAAAACTATCGATTGCAAAAACATTTTTAAAATAAATAAAATAAATCCAAAACACTGAGTGTCTTTGAGATGGCCTAACAGGACCTGAACAATGGTAATTGATTTTTAAAATAACATCCTTCTTCCAACCAAGAAGGAAGGTAAGCTAGTGAAATTCTTCATTTTAAACCAGCCTTTTAAGAACCTGAGCGCTGTTCGTGTGGATTGGGGGTTATGACAAGGACAAATTAATTCACTTAGCGTCCCAAATTAATTTTATTTTTAGCCCAGCCCCAAATAATTAACGTCATTCCTTGTAAACAGGTCCCCAAATTCCTCCCTCTGATAACCTGCACCCAGTTAGATGTTGGATGAAGAGCAAGAGGCTTTTGGTTAAACTTCCCCTCGCAGCGCTCAATACATGGTAATTCACAGTTGGGTTTGCTGCATTCTTCTCCTTACGGATAATCCACAGGTACCTCTACTAAAACAAAGCATCTTTGGCTTCTTTAATGAACATACCACCTCTAGCCTACTCCACCTTTAAAAAAAAAAGAGGCTTTCCCCCCAAAAAAACCCTCCATGTTAACATTTCGCACAAAAATACTTTTCCATCTGAGCTCACTTTTTAAGGGAAAGCTTCAGCTGGAGACAATTAGGAAGGTCAGGAATACAAACCAAAAAGCAGAGAGGAGGAGGTTAGGGACTGGCGGGGGCCGATAGCCCACCGTACACGCGTTTAGCTTGGAGCTTGTGGCTAAACACACTGAAGCCTGGGGAACTGGCTGGGCACTTAGTGCCTCGTGTAGGAACACTTGTACACGTAGATCCTTCAAGAGAAACTAGTCACCCTTGAATTCAGAGATTTTGCATCATGCTAGAAAACAAACATTTTTAAAAAGTATATCCTCTTGCCTACATGCAGCTCAGAGCATATGGAAAGTGTGCTGGTGCATGGGAATAAGAGAAAAATGACTGGAAACGAAGTTAAGTACAACCCAAGGTGACGCCAAGCTGTTTGTTTTCATTACTAAAACCCACAGAAAAGAAATGCAAAACATGAAACAGCCCAAAGCCAACGGTGAAAATCACATTCAGTCGGAGGATCTTCTGAGGGTAAACGTTCATTTTTATCCCAGTGCACTTAGGTCAGCTTAAGTTTAGGTTAATGCCATCAACGGAGCAGCGCCAAAATACTCACATTTGACAACCTGTAGGTTGTTTGTTGGTTTTTTTGTTTTGTTTTGTTTTTTTAAATATTAATTTGTCTTCCTCAACATAAACACCCAGCACCCCCCTTTCCCATTGCACCAGTATAAGCCTACAACACCTATAGCAACACTGATTTTGGCCACAATCGGTGGAGACGGCAGACAGTCCAACACCCTCATTTATTCTAAGCATCATCATCTCACCAAATCCCCATTCTTCACATTTTTCCCTGCTACTGCGAGCACGGTAGTGTTTGCGTGCCCGTTTGCCACCCCTTGCCTACGTTTCTTGCCCCACTCTGGTCTCTCCATGCTCAATCTCTGTCCTGCCCCGCGCTCACACCACCAAGTTAATCGTCAGTTGTGAATTTAATTAATGTGTTGTTTCTCCTTTCAACCAGTTCATTAATAGAGTTGATAAATCAAACGTGCCATTGTACTTGGAAACACTGGATTTGTGATATTCCCCAGAGGACCGGGACACGTAAACGGAGGGATGAAATTCATGGAGACATAAATACAGCATCCTCATCTGTGACAGTCGGCTGTAATCATACTCCAGCGATGCAAGCATTATGTAAGGGAACGTTGTGCTCGTGCCTGCCCGACAGAAATGCCACAAGACCAGTAGAGAAAAACATAAAAAACTGGCTGGCAATTAATTTCATACATCGCTTCTCGTTCTCCTTTTATTTGTGCTGCCAGATCAGTAACATTTACTTTTGCTTCATAAAAGCTCAGGTAGAAAACAATACTGACAGGGCAGTATTTTTATTTATTTTAAATGGAGGATAGAGCCTCAAGATGGGGAATGCTCTATTTGTCATACTTAAGCCTGTTAGGGGTTTTTTTGCCCCCCCCTTGCGACAATCCAGCTGATCCTCCATGCGCGGCGGTGTTTTCCCATCGCACCCCGCTGCGTGCACCACGACCCCTGGACGTGCACCACGTCCCGTCAGGACGTTGTGATGAAAACTGAAGACCAAAGCAAAGCAACGTATATAGCTAGCATCCACTTTGGACCAACCTGTCTAAACCAGCTCCACAACAGCAAGCCTTAGACCTTCAGTCTCCACTTACAGATGTCCACCACTGCAGTACCTACAACCTCACCACCCATCCTGTAGTTCACCAGATCCCGCAGTTACCCAGTGCATAAGGGTTTTCACAGCCACTGGCCAGGAAGGAGCTATCAGAAAGCATCTTTAAAAAAAAAAAAAAAAAAACCCCAAACAAACAGAAAAATCAACCCCAACCAAACAAAAAGCCTCATCCCTGTGCAATCACATGGCTCAGCTTTTATTTCTGCTTTTCTTCCAGGTTTGTACTGAGCAGCCTGCCTGGTTGAGGAGAACTTCCCATCTCTCAGAGCACCAGCAATGCAGAAAGCTCCCGCGGTGAGCCTATTTAAATGCTAATGAAAGGGGCAAGGCGAAGCATGAAGAGGCAGGGTCTTTTGGGTTCATGCACCTGACAGCACTGGCACCTCCTTACCACCTTCTCCTGAAGGACCTGGATGAATGATCTCAGAGGTCTTTTCCAGCCTTAATAATTCTATGATTCTATGAATCCTGGATGAATGAAGGACCTTTTGAATCCAAAAATGCAAGGGTCCTTGCATTGGATGCGGGTTATGACCCCAAAAGACCCAAGAAGATCTCGGTGGATGCTCTGGGACACCCAAGACTTGAGAGAAGAGATGCTTCCTCAAGTGGGTCATGGAGATGCATTGGGCAATGAGCAGAGGTGGGAACACCCTTGAGGAACCAAGTCTTGCTTGCAGGCACCTCCAGATGTAGTTTGACACAAGCATGGCAGCCTTTACCAAACGCAACCCTTAATTAAGCTGAAGCGGTGCCTCCGCAGTGATGCAGCCGGCGGGAGAGATTAACGTTACGGGTGGGATCATCTCGCCCGCCGCCCTGACTCACGCTACAGTCGGCGGGGAGAGCCTGGCATCTCCTGAGGACCATTCATCTCCTCCTCCTGGGATGTCTGAAATATCTGGGAAGAAGTGCCCTCTGGAAGTACCAGACCGAGCAGGGAGCCCCAGCAGCCAGCCTGGACAAGACCCGTACCTGTCGGAGGGCTCAGCTCGGGCGTGACGAGTCTCGGCGCGGAAGCCCTGCCAAGGTTTGAGTGCTTCAAAATTAACTTTCACAACAAACCAAAGCCTCGAGAGCTTTTAATCTCCAAATAAGCAGGAGATGTGGGTCCGCGCCAGGGCTTTTGTGCCCTCGTTTATCCACGAGGCACTGATAAGAACCTTGCGGGGTTTTGTCTGTTTGCGAGCACATCCGCACAACGGGAGCTCCAGTTCTCTGCCTTCACTTCCACAGCGGGCTAACGAAGGAAGGCATGGCATAGCTGTGCAACAGGTTAAAACACGGGGAACTTTTGCTTAGCAGGTCAACCTCATGCAAATAAGCTTAAAGGAAATGCTGGAGAGCAAAGGTAAAAATTCCAGCACAGGTACCATCCACAGCAAAAATCTGGTTGTGCTGCTCTCCACCATAAAAATAAATAAATATATAAAAAATGACATTCGTGAGTTCATCAGAACGTCGCTAATCTTCTCTGCTAGCCATCGTTTATAAGAGGTGAAATAACTAACAAAGCAAGTTTGTGCTTGCCTGAATAAACAGGCAGGAAGCAAACGCTGGGCGCAGATCCCAGCCCAGCAGGATAACCCACCGGCAACGGCTCCTCGTTCGGATGCTTTGTCGGCGACGGCTCTTACCACAGACGGACACCGTACTCATGCTCAGCGCCTGACCAGCACCTCATCGTGATAATACTTTTAGTAACAGCCAGAGCAACTCGCCTGTGAAGAGCACAACTCTCCCGCACGCCCCTCCTCTGTCACGACGAAATGGAGATGCCCGCAGAGCACGCCGCTTTACCCGGCTAAGCTCTGGCTAAAATTCGGAAAGAATTAGCTGTATATTGCCCAGGACAATATTCACCCCGGTGATAAAGTACGGTGTTTTGCAGGGCACTTGTACTAGGATCCACGGGCTCGGTTCTGCTCCGGACAGGCTCCCGTAACTCCCCCGGACACCTATGGGAGCCGTGCTCACGTGTGCGGAGGCAGCAGGGGGCTTGTCGGCACTGCACGCGTATTGAAAAGGGCTCTGGCCCGGTACGGCGGGGTGCCTGCAAAAGCCACGGTGCAAAGGGATGAGTTACAGGCAGGCGGCTGACATCCTCCTTGATTTAGTTTGAGTCTCAGCTGCGGCATCTGTGGTACCCTCCGCCTCCTCTCCTCACCCTTGTTCCCTAATAGACCAGAATAAAGGAAAATCTTTGTGCTTTTATCCTATATTCATTCAAAGTTCTGGGCTGGTTTATTTTCCTCACCATTTTTAACTCATTTCCAACAGAACAAACGAAGAAAACTTTTTGGTGATGTTAATTACCAACTTACTACTGCTCTCCTAATGACATATACACAGATTTACAATGAGATCAGAGCAGTTCTGCTAATCAGGGATAAACCGAGTATACTATAGAGGGTTATACTTTTTTATTAGTCTTTCTTGTTGGTCTAATTAATGGTATTACCCTCTGAACTGTGTACATACACTTAAAGAAATTCAAGATACGCTGAAAACACGCCCCAGAGGAACCAGAGTACGTTTAGTAATTTCCTACCGTTATCTCTGGCACTATTGTCCATTCACACCATCCACTTGTAGCCAGCAATACCCAACCCACCCTTGTTACTCAAGATACTTGGTTTGATAAATGTCTTTGGCCACTGATATGAAGAGAAGAAAAAAAAAAAAGGATGCAGTAAATTTATCTTCAGAGCATCACTCCAATTTTTCCGCTTCCCCTCTCCTCCCCAGATTGTCACAAAGATATCGACACTCATTTGCTGATTCAAGTCCAGGAAAGATGCAAAACATTGCTGCAAAATAAGCTTGTACTTGCATCGGCGGTAACGACCAAAAATGAATCAGCAAATGAGAGCTACCTCGCAAAAACTGCAGTTAAGCAAAATATCCCCCAATTTGGAGTCTTTATGCACAGCTGCAACTAAAAGGAACCGGCATAAATCACAGTAAGTGTTCAAGGCACAGAGAACTTTCCTTTTTCAAGAGAACCCAAAAGCTCAGCTGTTCCCAGCTCAGAATACGCTGGAGGATTCAATACCAGCATTTTTGAAGGCATCTGGGTGACTTCAAGCACCCAGCCGCTGCTGACGCTGGACACGAGTTCCTGCAGCAGGTATCTACCAACCCAACAGCCAAAGCCCCTTATGCACGTCCCGACCAAGGGGCAGGTCCCTGCAGCCACACGGGTGCCAAAATACCCGGCCAGACCTTTCTGCCGCACAGGCTTGGCACACGCTACGGCAAAGAACTGGATCAGGTCACCCATGTTCTCACAGAGCTGGTAACCATCTCCTGGCATAAGGATGGCACCCAGAGGTGGAAAGGACCCTTTGAAATTAAGGGAAATGAATCTCAGCAGCAGCACCAAATCCCACCTGTCCAAGAACCAGGTGTATCAGCACATTAAGAAAGGCCCCAAAACAGGCTGCAGCCCTGCAAATCTATACCCAAATACCGCTCCCAAGGCCATCCGTGAAGGGTCTCTCACCAACGAGGATTTACTTGCTTTCTCCCTGCGCAATATTGGCGCCCACTGGAAAACGTGACTGTGCAAAGCCAGGTTTGACCAAACGTCGTGATGAAGTCAAAGGTGTGGGTGCTGACATCACGGTATCGACAGGCTGTCGCTGGCACACCAGCCAGCTCTGCTCGTTTGATATTATCTGGATCATTTCATGCTGCCAACAAGCGGAGTGAACGCGTTATCTGCATATGGGGTTTTAATCCTGCAGGGTGGTCATTACCACGTTGTTGCTGGACTAATTAACAGGCAGAGCACTCATAGCTTTTTTTTTTTTTTTTTTTTTAAAACACATGCTTCCCCCCCCGAAAAGTAAAATACAAAATAATCATGACCGTATATCCAGATTTAGCATCGGGCTATTTCCAGAAGCCACAGATGCCCTGGTGCGCGGCAGTCCGACCTCGGCAGCGCAGGGAGCACTACAGTCCACAAGCCACAACAGCATCAAATAAACCTCAGCCCAAAATAAAATGGTTCCATTTAAATGAAAAAGGAAAGAATCTTTAAAGAACCTACGAGGTATTCAAGCCTATTTAGTAAGGTGTTTTCCATTAATCTTCCCATACACATAATGCTGAATCACAGACATTCTGCCGCTGCAGAGCAAACGTGCCCATCAGAGGAATTACGCCCAAAATGCAACTGGTCCCTAACAAATGCACTCCGAAACCAGCGGTAAGCGAGGTGTAGAAGATGTGTTAAATTAGATCATTTACCAAAATACTCTGGAAACGATGCACGTCTAAGGAGGAAGATAAAAAGATTCTCTGCAAAGGTGGCGAAAACGCAAAGTGCTTTCTGATGCTTTGCTCTGCCTGAAAGCAACATCAAACTGTATCCAGGGCTGCACTCGGACCAACCTCCAACCTCGG
>VZTL01093214.1:0-15072 GCA_013400535.1 Scopus umbretta
GGGGGGGGGGGGGTGTTTGTTTGCTCACCCGTATAAAAATAGGCGTTTTAGTGTTCTGATGTCATTTTTTGGGCTCTAATTTTTGGTGCCTGGGAACATCACAAACATGAAATATTTAGCTATTGAGCCTGTTGGATATAAAATAACTTAAAATAGCTTTAAAGAGTCTTTCTGAAGTACTCGTTTTTTTCCGTTGCAGCACACGGAGTTTTTGATCCAGTGTTTTTACAGAGGCTGGAAGAGTACCATTATGTTAAAGCCAGCGTTACCGTTTGGTTTGATAAGGAGGAAGTCCTGTTGGCCCAAGATCAATATAAAGGGATAATATAAATGGGTCTTTTCAGCCCTTTTATTAAAAAAAAGACACAAACAAATTCTGACTATTTTATTTCAATATAGAAGATGTCCCCAGTACGTGGTTAAGTGCCCAAATTAGCTTTCCATTAAGCTTCAAGGCAAGGTTGAGGTGTACTCAAATGCAATTTGCCCATAGAAGCAAGGTATTTCTTTTATCTCTGTAGTAACCAAGTATTTATCGGTATATAGGGAACTTCAGAAAGATGATCTAAATTGGTTTTTGTTTTTGAATTGCTATTCATTTTACATACATCATGAATATAAGGGTCTATTCAGTAGTGTTAGAAATTACACTGAAGGTGCCCAAACTCACAGAAGAAAAGGCAGAAAGAGAAGTTGTGTTGAGTTTTTATCAGCTCAGGAATTACTTCTGTACAAATGTGAGAAACTGCTATTTCATGTCTCTGTATCTAGTCATCAAAGAAAGAGCCATTAGGGATTGCATGACCCACTTCTCTGCCAAAGAAATTACCACACATGCTTAATTTTTACACTTCATGTATCAGTGCAGCCTTCAGTTTTCAAAACAAACAAAAAAGGTGAATCTAATACCCACAGCCCGGCTCCAGATCAGGTGCTTGGTGGCTGGTACGCCAGAGGAGGACGGAGGTGCCAGCAGGGATTCCACCCCTCAGACTGCCTGGCCACAGGGACAGCAAGGGAGCCCCCCTCTTCAAGACAAAGCCCGGAAAGCTCAAATCCAAACTGCATTCTCTGACAGCAGATTTTTAGAGAGAGATCTGCCCACTGAAACTGTCATCACGAATGACTGACTTCTAGCTGTAGCAGGATTCCTCTGGAGCATGTTATGGGAAATAAATTTTACAGCCCAAGCTGTATGATGTTTTGAGGCGTTCTTTGAGGAGGCACATGGGATCTGTGATGCATCGTTGCCAGGTCGTGACGTTACTGCAAATCTCATGAGAGTCTGGTGCTTTCTTACAGCCCAGGTTCCGTACAGTGATGTGATTATGTGAAAAATGAATTAAAATTTTAGGTCTCCTGGTGTGGAGAAAAACATGAAAAGATACATCGCAAAGGACACTTCATGACAATAAGTATATAAAATTTTATATTAAAAGTTAAAATCACTCAAATATGATGGTGCTAAGTGTGAAGTGGAAACATATTGGTGACTGTTTACATCTTTTCTTCAGATAATGGAATGATCGGAACTACGTGCAAATTTTCAGCTCCATCTAAGCCAACAGACTGGAAACTAGGGATTTGCTCTTAAGTCGAGGGAGAATACATCCATTTTCAGTTACGAGCGAAAATTGCCTTAGGGTTACTAGTTGGCAGGATTATTTTGTTGAGGAATGGTGCACTGTCTCTCACAGAAATTACAGTTCCCATTGTGCTTTTCATCTGCTTGAGCACTGAGTGCTCAGTCCTCATCCGCAGAAGTTTCCTTGCTAACTTCCTTGAATATTCAGGTGCCTCCAAAAATTGTATGTGAAGTAGTGTTCCTTACCTTAAATTTGGTTTAGGTATTGAAGGTGGTCATGTTGCTAGGTATCGGATATCTACATTTTATACTATCTTATTACAAAATTTGGACATGGATTTTAATTTTAGTAATAATTTGTCAAGCACTTACAGAAGGATGCAGCCTCACTTCAAATTTGTGGGCTCATAAATCAGAATTAGGATAATAGTTGTTTTAAAACATGCACCTATCAAAGCTTAGATGAATGGCAAAGGTTGTTTAGGAAATGTTTTTTTTCCTTTCATCATTCTCAGCTATGCATAGGTTTAATGGAAAACTGGCAATAGTTCCTGCTCGAGTTCATTGTAGAGATCTGTATAATATAACTTTAAGGTATCCAACCTTGTAGTTCCAGCTTAACTAAAAATGTGGGCTTAAACGCATTTAGTTAAATTGATGTAGAAGGCTGTGTGATTGGGATTCTTTTTTTGCATATATAAAAGTCTGACGTATGTCCATGGCTACTAACGTATTTCATCATTAGAAGTTCCCTGCTTATTTTTTTTAATTTCACATTTTCTTCTCTGCACTGAATGACTTTAAGATTCGATTAAAATAATTTGAGTCGTTTTGGTATAGCATTTATATTGGAGGTTTTTTTGTAATTTGCTCTAATGTGATGAAGACTGAACTGTCTTGCTGCAGGACAGTGGATCAGGAATGAGGTAGTGGTCAGTTTGTTGGAAATAAATGTTGATTACTGTCCAGAAAAGGGGAGAAAAAAAGACCTGATGAGGTGTTTTGGTTTGGTTGGAATGTGCTGCTAGAATGCCATAAGGGATGAGGCCTTATTTTACACTTTGTGGAAGATTCCTAGGATATGTTTGATATAAGCTATGTGTAGACGGAACAGATAAACAGACTGTGATAGAGATCTGTGGGCCCTTGGAAAAGATTGCTAATTGTATGTTTTTTCAAAGGACCAAGATCTTATCGCTGTCTTGAAAGTTGTGCAGGGCCACTGTGAAAAGAAATGCGACTTTAAAAGCAAGTAGAATTAATTATACTTGGAAAGTCACTTTTCCAATCTGCAGAGCATATTTGCAGTCGTCTGCAGCTGAAGGCCATATTGCCCCCACACTTCAGCCTTCCGTCTTGTGCTGCGTTGGTGACTGAAGCGCAAGGTTTCCTTCATGCTTCTGATCTCGTCCTCGGTATTGTTAAGGTTCCTTAATGGAAAAGCAAGTTCTGCAACAGATTGGCAATGAACATACTGAATCTATCACATCAAAGAAATAGTTGTAGGATGGCGTGAAGATTCTGCTTCTTTTTAAAGCGATCTGTATGGGCAGATCTTTGAGTCCCTGTGTAATTTTCCTGACTTTGATCAGAGTCCATACAGCTGTAACTGGTTTGAAGAATCAGATGTTACTGTTGTGCTGTGAAGGTTAAAAGATGGTGTTTTCCTTATTTGTTAGAAACTGCTACTTACTTGGTGATATGGCAATTTAAATAAATATTAATATTTGGTACATATCAGCTGTTAGACCACTTGGCTTCTGATATATTGATACCAGAAATTCTGTGGGAACACAGGTAATTATTTTTAAAACTGATTTTCATTATACCGAATAATTGTATGTTTCCCTAAAATGTTTTTATACAATGATTATCTAAACTTAAATACACACATATATTTTCTAGAATTATTTACTACTGTGTAGCAGATACACAGCTGTGAGTCATTTACATGATGAGTAGGCAGATTTCTAAAAATTGAATGAAACGCTTTGATAGCAATATAGAGATCTGGTGGAAATTTATGTGCAAATGTCCGCTATTATACAGTCACCCCCCTATAAATATATAGCATTGAAACAACATTTCAAACCTTTCAAAAAGGTTTCATATTCAGGCTTGTAATGATTAGAAGGAAACAATGTCATTGCTTTCACAATTTTAAGGCCATCTCCTTCTGTGTGTTTGCATTGTGATGCAGCCTTTAATTATACAATCAGATTTTTTCCCATGGGATTCCTAGGTTTTCAACATGGCTAACACTCTCTACCCTTTCTCATGGCTGTCTTAAGGTGTCTCATCATAACAGTGACCTCTATGGTGTCCCAGGGAGCTCTTTGGCCATTGTGGTGTAGCACCTTTGGTGTCGTGGTAGAGAAGAGTTTTCAGGACAGCTTTCGGCTGCTATAAGGAGGAGGCTATCCTTCCTTCCTCTCATTTCCCATTCCACGTGCTTCATACCTTGCAATTTTAGTGATAGTATCAGGGGCAACAATCTGCTGAACGGTGAAGTAGGAAATGTGAAAACTCTGCATGGATCTCTCACAGTTTGTCAAACAGACTGGAAGATTTTACCTTCACAGCACAGACTTTGGTACTTGAACTGGCACCATAATGTTGGTAGTGGTGGATAATTGATGCTTCATCTGGAGCAGCCACAGAGGGAAGATAGATTGGGGTGGGGGGAACTAAGGGGATAGCTGTCTGCAGGCTTCACGGTATTTGCTGATGGGAAGGAAAGATACAGGAATTGTGCATCCTCTTTCTGGCTGCCAGGGAAGAGTTCTGTAATGTTTACAGGCTCTTTTGCCATTGGCTGTTGTTACCTGGTTTTGTATCAGTTTTCTTTGATTTCTCAAAGTGCTCTTTGGTAATAGGAAAAATGCTAATTTTAAAATATGGAAACAGGAAGCATACGAAAGAGGCTTTCATTTTTGAAAGCTAAATTACAGAGAAATAAAAGAAGCAGCTTTTTCAAGCATAGGCACAGACTGGAGTACTTTTGCATTAATCAGTATTAGGTTAGGAAGGCAGCAGTAGGCAACCTCCATGTATGGCAGTATGGAAGCTTAATTTTAAAAAAATTAATTTACCAAAGATACTGTATAAGTGTTTGGAAACTATTATGGCAGTGATGCCTGAGAGAGGAGAGAGAAATCCCTAATGTGGTAGCAGTGCCTGCAGGGAGTATCCAAAGTGCAGGGCTGGGTTCAGCCAGATGACTCGCTTCTAATCAAGTATTAGAAGCCTTCCCTTTCAGAGTTTGCTCTGAAATACATGCACAATTATTTCTGTGTACCTTTGACAAAATTCTCTCCGTACACAGGAGCTGTTGTACTCGGGTTTTTGGAACCCAAAAACAAGCTCTTTATTGATGGTGAGGTCAGGACGCTTCTGGGAACGGTGGCTTGTTGGTTACCAGCTGCTCCCCAGCCAGGAGGTCGTCTGTTTTAATGAGTTGTGCTTTGTTTCTTTTTTTTATTTAAAAAAAACAACCGAACTAACTCTTATACTATTTGCTATGATATTTCTTTATGACGGGATTGGTGAACTTCAGAAAAATGTTGACTATTATCAGAATTACTGGCAGAAATGTTTCAAGATAGAAGTGTGTACGTGCTGGGTGCCTTCTGAATGGCATCTTCATACTGGTGCTTGAAGAGTCGGTAGCCCTGTGGGCAGTGCTCTCCCTTTCCCATCCATGTGGGATAAGAAATTGGCTCTTAAGGTGTTTTGGGCCTTACAACAGCTTCTGTTGGTTTTAATTTTTTGTTTTGGTGAGTTTTGTTTTCGATAAGGAGCCTAAGTGAAAGTTGGAAATAAAAACCTCACATATAAATAGCAGTGAAACAAGCAACTATGCTGACCTCTGCTTTCAGTTACAGTAACATA
The DNA here is from genome assembly GCA_013400535.1 of Scopus umbretta. NCBI lineage: Eukaryota > Metazoa > Chordata > Aves > Pelecaniformes > Scopidae > Scopus > Scopus umbretta. The sequence continues at coordinate 5,477 of VZTL01093214.1, forward strand.
AACTTGAGGAAGCTTTGCTGATACCTTCTGTGTACAAGTGTGGGTAGAATTTGGCTCAGTAGTCAACTCCTTAATCATTGGATTTTCTAGAGGCTGCAGCTAATTCTACTCGGCATATGCTATTGGGTTTTTTATGCCATACATTGGTTTGGGAATAATGTTGAGATACAAGTGTTCTCAGTCTGAAACCTGAAGCCAGTGTTGGACAGGTTGGTTTTCTTTCTGTTTGTATTTGTCACTAAAGAAATACCCAAATATCAGTAACAATCCCAAAAACTCAAATGAGATTGTTGAATAATAGTTATGCTTGTTTAAAGTCAGTTCATACTATGACATGACGAAAAAATACTGAAGCTGTAGGGCAGGTGTCTTGTCATTGTAAATCAACTTGAAAAGCAGAGCCCACTGATTTGGGGATGGTGGTGTTAACAGTTTCAGACCAACCAAGTCTTACTTCAGAAAATTTTGTTTGTGCTCTGTGATGCATCTGGAGCTACTGATAGGAAGTGTAATGTCAAATAAACTTTCATATTGAATTTCCTAATCTTAAGGAGTTGTGGTTGTTTCGGACAGGCCTTCTAAGTTCATGGAAGAAAACATGAAAAGAAATTTGTATACATGTGTATTTTACGTTCTTATTTAAGAAGTGCCTTGATTAAAGGTCAGTAATTACTTTTATTGACACACACTGATGTGCCTTTTGGTGAGTCAGTTAAAATGCATCTCCAAATAATACCAAGAGAAATATGGCTTATGTGCATATGTATATATAAAATGTGTATTATTTTAGTTAAAAGTAGATAAAAGAGGAAATGTGAACCTTTGCAAATGCCTTGAGAAGTTCTGTCTGGTTTTGACTTTGCTAGCATTTCCCATGTAGGCATTTAAAGGCCAGTCAGCAGCTGGTGTAAAAGGCTAAAGACAAAATATATCCAAAGAAAGAGATGGATTGAAAAAATGAATTAGTTAATGAGAGTCTTGTTAAGCTTTGGAAGGTTTTAAAGCTGGGTGGATAGTTGATGTATCCTTCTTGTTCTACTTAAGAAAGATTGATAATCTGACACCATCAAAAGTTCTTAGTCATACAAAGCAGATAGAGGGCAGATAGAAATAATACTTTTTGTGGGCTTTTGGGGGCCATCTGGGCTTTTTGTCATTGTGTTTGTTTTGTGCTTTTCTTTTTATGTAGGTTTACAAGTAAAAGATAGCAAAATTGTCCTTGCTGGGAAATGACTGCCCGTCATATGCAGCATTTTACTCACTCATATTGTTTTGAGCTGCACATTACCACTCCACTGAGATGTTCAGTTACCCTTATTAAGAAATTTGTATTTATTCTTAAATTTAGACATGTTGCTCAACAACCTGTCAATAGTGACTCACTTGGCTGTTGGAACGTTGACAACATATCTTAAAATGTTTATAAGTATTAAAAATTGGTTCAAGGTAAGCCGGTCTAAGATTTGTTAAGAAACAACTCTGCTTAAAAAAAAAAAAGTAAAACATTCTTTCCTGCTGAAGGCCAGGGAAGTTCTTCGAGGCTACCCACTAAAGATACAAAGCCCCAGAGGGCATGGTCCATCAAGGAGCAAGAAAGGAATGAGCTTTTTCTCTGCATGTTTTTCTGCTGCTGATCAGCACAAACCGTTGTTATTTGGAGGTTTTCTAGCAGCTCTCCAGCCTGCAAAATGCCACCCTTCACCAGCTTCTAACGGGGGAAAGCGCAAGTGTGCCAGTGCAGCCAGAGCTGCTTAAGTAGCCCAGGTTGCTCAGGATGCCCTCACCCTGGGCCAGGCTAGGGGTGGAGGAACAGCAAAATCCTGTGCCAGGGTAGAGGAGGGCCCTCATGATGGAGGCATGTTGTTAACCCTTTGTAAGAAGAGCGAAAGTCGAGCAATCAAACTGAGGCATTAGATAGCATTTGGCAAACAGTGGTGGAAATGATTACTGTATATTTAGCAATGGGAAGGTTGTAAATGGCTGCACCCTAGTTGCGTGGTCAAAGAAAATACAGCTGAGATTATAGCAAAAAGCCCAGCCCCTCAACACCTGAATTTTTTTAGTACATGCCAGGCACCATCTTGAAGTGATGCAAAGCCCACCACACTTAAGATAAATTTTAAAAGGTAAGCCAATAAAATGTAAATCCCATTCAGAAAAATATGAAAGTCAAAGTTATGATTTCCCTGCCAGCAATTATTCAGCTTCTTACACTTGTAATATTTCATATAGCTTTGTATGACATAAGTTTCCTTTATGATGTTGTGTTTTTTAATATATATGTATGTACGTATATGTTTTGAATTCGTAATTTAGATGAGAATTGTAATGTGTATCTTTTAATCTCCTCGCAATGGAAGTCACAACTCTTATTCCACTGTACAGTGCTCTGTGGCAATAGCTTATTTTCTTAGTGAAACTTCTTTTACCAGAACCAGTAGTGATGATATTTCTTTTGATGGAACAAATTTGAATTTGATGGTGGTGTGATTATCACAAGCTCCCTCTTAGTTAAAGGGTTTATCAGATATGAGCTGCATTTGCTTTTTGGTGGGTGACTTTTCACATACTTCTATCACAGCTGAAACTCTGGTATTTTGTTTTACCAGCTTTTTATTATTTCCTTTTACCATTATGGTTATGTAAAAATGGAAGCTGTTGTCTTTTAAATTTGCTTTCTCTTCTTATCTGGTTCTCTTGTGTCTATCCATGCTGGGAACTGGAGTAAGTGAATCATGTTTAATTTCTTTAAAATCTAGTTCAAGCAAACTGAATTTGTCCGTTTATTCAGCTAGTGTAGACTGGGATAAATTGTATTTCAGTCTCACCTAAAAATTTACTCAATGTTTAAGCCTTGTATGCATTTTATATTTTGTGGTTTTAGCACAGTTAGGTCTCATTACAGTCTTTTAAGGAGTACTTTTAGCAATATATAAGACAAGTTTAAACATAGTTCTCAAACTTGGTTTTGAAGCCAAAGTAAATGAGGTCTTGTAGTGCCACATTCCAGGGATTCTGACATCAGAGGAATATCTGCAGTAATACATTTTAATATTAAAGTGGCTGAATTTTTCTATGCCTGCAAGAAGCAAGACTCGGGTCTGATGTGGAGAAGCATTAAGCTAACCAACCATTCAAGACACTAACAAATTTTTCATGAAAATTTTTCCCCCCTCTGGAAAAAAAAAAAGAAAAAGCAAGATACTTATTTTGACAGAAATCAAATGTTATTTTTAAAAAGCCTCAATAAAAAGATTTATTGAATTTTGTTTAGTGTTTTATTGTTGTTTCAGGTTTCTTGATTCTCTGCTGCAGTCTGTGGAGATGTCTCTTGTCTTTTTGTGAATTAAGGAGTGAGAATTATTCTAAAAGTTATCTGAGCTCTGACATGAAACAAATCAAACCCCCAACGTATTTTGAAATATTTGCACAAATGGACGTAGATATCTAATATATGTTGTAGATATCTGAATACAAAACATTCAGTATTCATCACGTTTGCAGTATTATCAGCAAACTTTTTTGAGATTTTCATTCTGGGAAAAATAATAAAAAAGCAACTTGTAAAGTTTACAAACCTGATTCATACCAGGAAACTGGATTAAGGCACCGACAGCAGAGCAGGACTGCATCAACTTGGTCTTGTATGGCTGGGCTGAACTTTGCCAGCTAGAAAGAAGATTTGCTTTCCACTGTTGGTGCCTCTGTGGTGGCAGGGGAAGACTGGGAAGACCTGCCGATGAATGTGCTCTCAGCTGTGCTTAGGCTGATCAGCTCTTTTGCCATCCCTAGATTTTAAAAGGAAGAAAAGTTTAGTGCAATGTCTTACAATCCAAAGCACAATGTTTTTTCCTCATTGTAATAAGAGTTGCATGTTTTATAGTGCTGATTCTTTCAAATTTAGAGTTAAAAGAGTCTTCATCTTGTTTTCATTCAGATTCTTCTCATTCTTTTCATCGAGATGAGACTATAGTTATTGCCCTTGCATCTGTGTCTGTACTGGCTGTTTTGATTGCTGCTCTGTTCTTTGGATACAGGATGCTTACAGGTAGGGGTTGATGATTTTTTTTTTTTTTTAATTGTTCTTTTGACTGTTTCTCAAAGTTATACTTAATGTCTTCTGTTCTCCCCAGTCCCTGTTATATGTTTGTATATAATGCTCCCCTTTATGGTGATATCCCTTTCATAACAGTCCAAGGAGATTTATGATTTCTCCAAGCTGGCATTTTGGGACCCGTTTTTCTTCAACAAATCCTCTGTTCAACACAGCTTGAATGAGGTTGTGAACATGCTTTACAGTTATGGCCAGTGACATTTAATTATCAAAATAGTTGTGTAGCAGATAGCCTTAAGTTTGTAGCTATCAGCACCTTCACTGCTGATTTTACTGACTCCGAGCAGATTTTACAGGATTCCTTTTTATTTGTTATGTCCTTGCCTACAATATGTATTTCTGCCAAGTCCCAGGTAAGTTGTATTGTTTTTACTTGTAGCAAGGCAAAAAAAAGGAAACTGTCTGATTCCCTCTCCGCCCCCTTCCACAGGAGACCGTAAACAAGGTTTGCACAGTATGAACATGATGGAGGCAGCAGCATCAGAGCCCTCGTTGGATCTGGATAATCTAAAGTTATTGGAGGTAAACGTTCAACTCGGTTTCTTAGTCTTCATTTTTATTCAATGCAACACTTGTGGTCATATCACCTCCCAGGTATAGCTGCAGAAATAAATGTATCAGTGCTCCTGTAATGTTTTCTTCTAAATCACAGTTTAAAGAAGAAATTAAGAGCAAAAAAGAAAAATAAAGTTTACCACAGTTACATTTTGCCTTGTTTTGTTAGTAATATTGTTGGTATTAGCTAGAACATCTTCTACCTTGAGAAGAAAATACTAAACACTAGGGGGTAATGGGGGAAATGGGAGTGTGCTATATTTCAGCATTGCATCAAAAGATCCATCTTTTTGCTTCACTTTCATCGCTTTAATTACAGTATCCTGCCGTAGTCACTTGAAATGCTGTACTAACCCTATGGGAATATAGAATTTACTGCAGATAGGGCAGTGTATTTCAGTAGTGGTACATTTATGTATAGTCAGTTCTTCACAGTGGGGTACCCTCTATCTCCATGGCAACTAGAGGCCAACCAGAACTTTCTACTCAGCTTGGCATTAGATGTATCATCAGGAAACTGCAAAATGTTATGCTTTCAATTGGTATGCTTGATAGAACTTACAGAATTTTTAAAAGCTTTTAGCCAGAAATAAATCAGCAGAGTGACTGAGAGAGACTCAGAGAGTGGTACTTTTCTCCTTTTTGCCCATTAGAAATTGCACCTAGAGATGCAGACTGCAGGCATGCAGTGTGGTCTGCGCTAGTGGTGACGGGAGACTGATCAGCAAAGAACCTTGGATGCTTTCTGTCAACAAAAAAGTACTTGAGGCAGGGTTTAGAAGGGCATAAGATGTGTAATGTAGAAGTATGCAAAGCCCCAGATGAAATTGCTCATACTGATCTGCAGTCTTGGAAAAAGCAGCGACTTTGTTGGTGGAGAGATCTGCTGTTGGGTCTTCTGTCCTCTTTCTTGAATCCAAAGGAGCTCACTCCTCACCCCGAGTCACAGGGCGTTGCAGAACAAATTGTCTTAACCTGTGCTTGCCTTTTCACGTCTCTGTGGATAGAATACATTCCGGCTTTGTACCTTTGAGGTGACTTGTTGCCACTTCGCACTCTACTGACATGGAAGGACTGAGAAACGGAAAGTCTGTCTGTTAAAGGATACTTTATTGTTGAAAACTTTCCTGTTAGACAATTTTATCATCTTTAGAAGCCTTATTTTTGTAATCCCTTCTGCTTTCCATTCCTCTTCCATTTGTAAGTATTTAAAAAGTAAAAAGATTAAATCCATGAAATCCTTACAGTTTCATGTCTAGATCTCCCCGGAAATTATTTGAATTAAATAGATGCTTAAGCTCTTATGTAGTTAGAGTTTTTTGAGCTTTAGAAACTAGGACTCTTCCTGAAGGTGGTCCTACGTTTTGGTTTAGAGCAGAGACTGCATCTTTCTTCAGTTGCCATGGAGATGGGAAAGGCTGTTCTGTGAAGACTGTCTAACATAGTGGGGGCTAGAATAAAGATTCACGGGTAGTAAGGAATTAATTATTCCTTTCTGTTAAAACCTCTTTACTTCTTTTGCTATCTATTTTGCACTACAAATGCATATATCGTTATTACTAACCTAAAAGGTACAGCTTATAATGCTATCCTAAACCTAAAATGTTTAGCTTAATGTCTGTGATCTCTGGAGTTAATTAAAATTGATCACATAAAAGCTGTAAGTGTTTAGTAGGCAAAAGTTTAATAAAAGAATTAGCAGCACAAAAAACATTGATTTTATTGATTCTGTGTATGAACCTGCTGAATAGATTATTTATGATTTATTTACTGAGTATTTGGACTATAGATTGGTTTAGTAAGATCTAAGTTGGCCTATGCTGAGGATTCCTGCTCCAAAATAGCTTCTATGCCAGCATTCTAATTCTAGTTTTCAATATAAAATATTCACTATATTCACTATTTTTTATAGTGCAAGTCAGTATAAAAGTTGGTGTACAATCTTTGTAGAGTGACAGCTTGGATTTTGTCTTCATTTATTATTTAGTGAACTAATTACTTACATTTTTTTGCAGTTGATTGGCCGGGGACGATATGGAGCAGTGTACAAAGGCTCCCTAGATGAACGTCCAGTTGCTGTGAAAGTATTTTCTTTTGCTAATCGTCAGAACTTTGTCAATGAGAGGAACATTTACAGGATTCCACTGATGGAACATGACAACATTGCCCGCTTCATTGTGGGGGATGAGAGATTCACTGCAGATGGCCGTATGGAATATTTATTGGTGATGGAATATTACCCCAATGTAAGTGCTTCAAAGAAATCAATCAACTGGTTTAGATTCCTAAGAATAGCCACATAAAAAGGATGTACTTTAGTATTTGCCAATGTTTTTCATTGCTGCTTCTTGCACAGTAATGTAAAAGTAATCCATATAAGTTACAATTTTAATGAACCTTAGTGTGGTTTACTGTAATGTGCTTTAAGATTTCCTAGTCAGTGCTACCAAATGCAGTCTTACAAATTCTCAGCGGTAGTGTTTGCTCTTGGTTATGGTGCAGGTTTTCTTAGTCAACTGTGCGATATTCAAGAACGGAATTTGAAGAGTTGTTTTTATTTAAAAATAACTTAATGAATTCAAAACTTCTTAGTATTAAGACATTATATCTCTGTTATGGTAGTTACGACCTCACTCAGTACCTGTAAATGGTGGGGTTTTTTACAGTGAAACATAATAGATCCAATATTGTTGTCAAACTAGTTTGTGGTAGTGTAAATCATGTTGCCTTTTTATCCTGTTATCTTCTTTAAAGCTTTCTGTGGCATACCATATTTATTTTGCTGTACCACATATTGACGAGGTAGGACAAATCTTAAGAAGGCAGCCTTACTTTCCAGAACCATGTCTTCAAATCTGCTTAGCTAACTGAATGCTTACATCCCTCAGATTCATTGATTTGAGTTCTTAATGCTGTGTGTTTACGCACACACATAGAAACAATGTTTTAAAAATACACAGCATAAATGTGAATTGCTTTCATGAAAAAATCATAAAATGTAATGCATATAGGGGTTAATGTATGAAAATGCAAAAAAATACGTTTCACAATTTAGCTGGGGTTTGGGTTTTGGGTTGGTTTTTTTTGCTTATGTATAGGAAAGAACTTTAATTGTTCAGTTAAGCAGTTTTTTTGATGAGCTTTTGGTCTCAAGTAAGTGAACTCATTTTATTTCCTCCAGCGTGTACAGGTGATGGCTGAAGCCTGATTTGTTATGGGGACAGTAGGATGAAAGCCACTTATTCAAGTAGCAAAAAGAAACAGAACAGTAATAAATAGCAGTAATGATGGCCTGCCTTGGGGTGTTTTAGGCTTTATGTGTATGTTTGTGTTGAAAGTTAAATGCATACATGTATAGAGATATCTATATATATATGCAAATTTAAGGCAACACAGCACTTCGCAAATATATAAAGAGCATCTTAACTGAAACTTTTAAGTGAGAACACGCTTGATCATGTCAGCTTATAAGAGATGGGCATCTAAGAAGAGATGGCAGAGACTAGAAACGACCATAGAAAAAGCTCAGTTCTGCTCATACCAGATGGACAGTGGCAAAGCACGTCAGTTCTGGCCTGCTCTGGCAGAGTAGGCTCATTTTCAACTAATTGAGTTAAATGAAATCAAGTGAGTATTCTGCTCCTCAGAGGGCATAGCGTAACTGTCTTTAATAGGTGATCCGTTTTTGCTGTTTTCTTGAATGAAAGGATTTTCAGCTGAAATGTAATTTGATTGAAAATTATGTCTTGTTGCTTGTATAAATAGGATCTGTTAACGATCTGATTAAATGCACAGATGAGGCTTATGACATCATATTATCAGATTCTTTCTCAATATGGTCTTAAGAACAGCAAGGTTAGTCTAAAATCAATCCACTGGTGGTTTGGAAATCTTTGGAAGAAGTGCACAGTAGGTGTAATTAATGCACAGTGTGATCCTTAATTTACTGAGCAGATGTTCTACTCTATGTGGAACTAACAGCAGAGAAGGAACCTTGCTGTGACAACCCTACTAAAAGGGAATTGCACTGTTGAAACTGGAGCCATAAATATTAATTCAATAAGGAGTAACCCATATAAGATGTGCAGGTGAAACTCCCCATCCAAAACATCATTGTCGCTCAAAATACTTCCTTTCTTGGAAATAAGAACAGACAAACCAGAACATTTTCATACAGAAAAATTGTTCTTGGTGTTGCTGTGGTGAAAGCAAGACAAACAGGTTTGACCCAAATTGTGTTACTCTCCAAACATGCCTTCAGACCAAAGAAAGTAGGTGAGCAAGTAATAAAAGGAAAGATACGTGTATTTATCAATCAACATGCTGTTCTGATGGTACTCAGAGGTGTGGCAGGTGAATAAGCAGTAAGTTGCAACGGATGACCTAGTAGGAGAATACATAATAGCTACAGAATTGTTCCCCCAGTATTCAGACATTCATGTCTTTTTAGAACAATAGAAAAACTGTTGTAAAACACATAGTAGAATCTTATGATTGTTAAAACAAAACCATCAATTTTATCAAAAGTGATAGTCAGAACAAATGTCCCCAATTTAACATGTAACTCGTGACTCTGACAAGAATAATCTTAATTACAAACATATATAAACATATATAAAAAAATCTTGACTAAAACTTTTCCTGGTTATCATTTATATTGAACTTCACTAAAAGCATAAAATCACAGCCCTCAGCTAGCTTAAAAAATATCTGGTGGCTAGCAATCTCTGCAGCAGAAAAATCTTGAAGTTGGTTCGAGATCTGTATACAGTGAGTGTTTCCCAGTCACACCGTGACAACAGTCCTGTGGCCTCCATTAGAAGGGGCTGGAATCTCAACCCACTAAGCTAAGAAAACACGTTGCTGCACCCAAGTTGCTGGCAGTTGGAGGCTAATAAGAGTGTTTGTATTTCTTAAAAAGCTTTAA
>VZTL01093224.1:0-11667 GCA_013400535.1 Scopus umbretta
AGTAAAATTGTATTTCCACCATACATACTATTAAAAAATTAGATGATCACATCATCATGAATTGAAATGTTTGTTTCACAGTGAAGACTTTTCATTGTTCAGGACCACAAGGTGTTCTCTACAGATTCATATGCTGTAACTCAAGTCAGCTCAATTATCAGTTAGGAGATTATCATCACGTATAAAATATTACACAACTGTAGCTATACAGCTTCCAGTAATAGCTTTGAATTGGTAACATTACAACCAGTTTTGTTGTGCCTGAACTAATTATCCCACATCAATCACTGCTGGTTCCACACTGGAGGAAAAAAAAAAAACCCAACAAAACAAAAACCAATCACCTAAATCTCTCTCTATCATAACTCTTGAACCAGGAACACTTTGGAAACATGGATGCAGAACAAGAGGCTCTGAACATAGTCAGCAACAGAAGTGGAAGGAGTCTATTTTTTAAGCTAATCTCCACTCTAAAATTAACCACCAAACCAAGGTTAACCCTCAAATAACATTTCAAAACAACGATCTACATACACTACCAGCAAACCTATTAAGTTAAAAGGTGCAACAATTTTGGTTTTGTTCACTTGATTCAACACTTTGGTTAGAACCTTGGATGCAGCATTATAGCACTAGTAAGAGTAAGTAGTTCAATGCCCATGTTCTTCCCTAAAGAATGCCACACAGTTAGATATTTCCACTTCATGCTCCCCAGCATCTCCTATATCTTCCAGGCTTTTTCCATGGTCAGTGGTGTTCTCTCATCACTCTAACAATACATTCAAGTGCATGAAATCACAACTCATAAAGGAAGGTTACAGTTCACTGCTAGATTTTGGGAGTACTGTTCTTTTGAAGGAAGTATTCCTAAGATAAGCATTCATCAGGGAAGGGAGAGTGTATCTCAAAGTTTCCCATCTTCAAACAACACGTAAACTTAGCACTTGGTACTAATGCTCAAATAGCAACAGAGTCTTAAACATGCAGAAACCTTTAAATAGCATGTGCATAGGAAACCTGCAATAGGGAAAATAACTGCCTTGAGAAAAGAAGGTATTTATACATTAAAGGTAATGAAAGAATAATAAATATCTATCCATCCATCCAGAATGGAACTTATTTTAAAACATATTAAGGAATCAGAAAGCCTAACAGACCTTAGTCAATGTTTCTGCACAAACTTAAAAGCCTTGAGTATGCCCTGCGGCAAGAGTCAGACCACTCCATTAAAAGCACCATTAGGATTAGAGTTGCTATTGATGTGGGTGGTGTCACTGAGGACACAAGTACAATTCTGGACATTAGATCCACAGAAGATTTGTGAAGTGCCATGTCTAATCTTGTGAAAACTAAAATAAACAGAAGTCACAGAGAGGGTACATTACAACAGTTTCTTTAAAGTGATGATAAAGGTATTGGATTGGACAGGGGAAGCCTAATTAGAAACACTTCGCAAACCTCTGGGAAGCTGCCCACTGTGCTGAGGGACTGAGCAGCAGGAACAAGAAACCTGGTTACACAGTTCAAAATTTTTTTTCAATGTGTATTTCAAACCAATTACAATATCATGTATACATGGGACTCCTATGTGCATAATATTATGCCTTTAACTATTACTCCAAGGACATCACTGGATTATGCACCTTCTGTTTTCCTTTTTTTAATTTTACAACTGGGAACACTAAAATACTAAGAGCTGAGATGAGAAACTTTCTACATTTTACCACCATTAACAGTTTCCAATGAGACACCATTCTGCAAATATCTGTTTAAAGACTAAGTACAGAACAAAAAAGTTCAAGCTTTACACACATGTATGTCTATCACACATATAGTCTGAACATGAAAGCTATTCAAACAAATAGCAACACTAAAGAAATAACATTTTTTAAAGAAAAAAAAAAATCAGTCCTGTAGAGGAGGAGGGGTCTGGATGAACAGAGGACAACAGAAGCCCTGTTACTGTACAGCACTATGTAGTGAGGTACCAAAGTCTTGTAAGAAACAAATATTTTATCCTTTTGTTATTTAAGGTGCCAAAACAGATACAACATAATTTTATCTTTTAAATAACTGTGTGTTTAGCATTATCCTTTCAATAGGCAGTCTCAAATACTAATACTTTAATCTCATTCTTTCTGTAATTTTGTTAGCAGCCTCTTTATTTTTAGAAAGTCTTCTCTATGTTTCCTATGACTTCCACAGTGAATAAAAGCAAACTTTAAACTTGGTCCATGACAGAACAGATGTTACTGGCTCAGAAAGAAAAACTCTCATGACCTCACTCAGTGACATAGCAAAGGAGATAGTTACAGCAACAGTCTCTAAAGTCCACATGGACAAAACCCAGTAAGAATACACTCGCACAGCTCTATGCTGCACTTCTTGGATTTAAAAATGAATAGACTGCATTGTCCAACCAGAAAGGACCACAAATGGCATCTGAAAAATAAATAGTTAAGAAACCATTAAATTACAACGTAAGGAAAGTTTGTTTTAACTCTAACTGAATAAGGAAGAACATACACAGATGGTTCATTTATTCATCTTGCACACCTCGATCTAAACATCACTACAATTTTTACGGAAAAGCACATAGATAAGAAAAGGAGTGCTCTCTCATATGGGTGGTGTGTTGCCAGCAGGGTGGTAGCTTGAACGTAAACATCGGAACAAAGGCAACAGTAACTTACATCTGGACACTGAGCTAATGCTCTGCTCCTACAGTTGAAGTGCTGGCTTTGTCTTCCAGCAGCTTATTTTCTCCTCACAGTTGGGTTGTCTGCTCCCTTTCAGCTGAGAAGCTAGCAGTCTTCCACTATAAAACAAGATAGGGACCAACTGGCTATTGTTTGTCTGATCCATGGTGTGTCTTTTAGGAATACTATCCAAACACAACAGCAACAATTTAATTTCAGATTTCCCAAAAATAAGTACAGGGGATGATAACTTAAGGCAAAAAAAAAAGTGTATGTAGCTTTGCTTTTAGACATTTGAGACTGCATCCATACTGGTTAAAAAAAAAAAAAAAAAGAATGCATGTACTATAAAATAATATGAGCAAAGTGAACATTCAACATCTGGAGAAGAGATAAGGCAGACTCCGGTAACCTTTTCGCAATACAGTTATCTAAAAGACCCCCATCCACAGACACACATGCATTTAAGATGAAGCCTTTGGAGGGGAGGGAACACACAATGTTATCCCCACCATTCATCTTCTATGAGTCATGCATCTAAACTATTTTTAGTATCTAGATTAAAAGGTTCCTGTAAAGTAGGAGTGAAAATAGATTGAAAACTTTCTAAGAATGCTAAAAAGTTATTTTAATATTAAATGATCCATTTTCAAACTGTGTGCATAAGTTAGTTTCAACTACTGAGAGTACACAGCAAATAAAAAAACCTATGCAACTCATCTGAGTACAGGATACGTCACTGGACTCCCAGGTGTGGGAATCTTGGCATCTATTAAATTGTTAATTAGTTTCCAGAAACATTTTTTCCAATTAAAAAAATAATTTAATACTTATCCATCTGGGCATGAAATACTTTCAACAGAGCATTTGAATTGGTGAGCTAAAAAAAACCCAATCCTGCTCCGCACAGCACCACCTCCCAAACCACTAGGGGCCAGCACACCATGCAAGCACCACCTCGCAAAAAGGGGCATCACGTATTAACTCCACATTTCTGCTAGCACTGCTGCCTTCAAGCGCTGAGGGATTCAAGAGTATCACTGGTCCAAACTTGTGTTTCAAGGAACTGAAATGATTTAAGACAAAGTCAAACAGAAAGATGCATTTCAGCACCAGATTTCACTGCCCTGCGACGGTCTGTTGCTACCTTAGAAAGCTCAACATGCAGGCTGGTTCACAGAGGAAAGATAAGACAACATTTATCCGCCTGTGTTCCCACACAATATAATGGACATTCGAGAATTTATGTACCTAATGTTATTAACAATTATTCAGAGAAAAATATGTTAATCACCTTCAAAATAAAGACGGTGCTGCTCTTACCCTCAGTGAACTCAATATTCAGTCTCAGAGAACATCTCTCTCCTTGCTTTGTGAAGACGAACTAACTAAAAAACATGTAACAAACTTAATGCATTTTCATTTTGCTCCTGTCAGTAATGTCACTTTTGTTATAAAACACACAGCTTAGATTTAGAGCCTTACAGATGAAACATATGGATACCAAATATGAAGCCAGCAGTCCACATTCAACAAAGAAACAGATGGGTACCCATCTGCCAAAATGCCTAGTGAAATACCTCAGGTTACACAGAGGTAGCAGCACAACATTAGCTGATACTTGACCATTTGAAGTTGCTGATTTTTAAGTCACTCCTCAGAAGCACTACAAATATTACACCAGTCAGTTTAGTACATGAATACCAGGTATTATTGAAGTCCTTCTATGCAAGTTGCAATTATGCTCTGACCAATGATACCATCTTCCTTACAGTACAGTAGGATCTGAAATACATTTTCAGCTTTTCAAGTTAACAGTTTCATAATTTATGTGGCAGATGTGCAAGGCAAACTGCACAGAAAGAGATAAGCCAAGAAAAACATCCTGATGGTCACAAATTAATTACGACTTGTGGGAGGAAGGAACTATAAAGCCATTTCCTGCGCCTTACAACTTCTAATCACAAAAAACTACCAAGTAAACAAGATAACCCCAAAATCCACCACACACACACTTTCAAAAAGAAGAGTGACTTTAAGAATTAAATTGAAGCCTGTTAGATAACTCAGAAGATCTCTCACTTACAGAAACCACCACTGCACATTGCTGAAGTCTTCCCTTTCGAAGTTTCCTCCCTCTCAAAAGGTACCCAACTGCTGCTTGCTATATTCTTAATGTTTTTGTAATTGCTATGCTACAGCTGAATTAGTTTTTACAGATGTTGGGAACATGAGGTGACTAATTACATGGTAGTTTTAAAGCAGATTTGCGCAAGGAATGAACACTTCTCCCCCAAGTTGATTTAAGACTGATTTCATCTCTCCTACTGCTGATACCCTGCAGTATGTAAGTTTTAATACTTTCATATTCTTACCCAAAACCATCCCTTGTGGTTTACACCAACAGATACATGGCTGCTTTAAATACCTTAATTTGTCAACAATTGTAGAGTGGCAATACATGGTGGTAAATAACTTCTCAAACTCACTGAGGATTTTGCCATGTTAATACTATTGATTGTGGTTTTGTACCACCTTCATATAAAAGTATTTCTTCATCTAAAGCCCAGGCCCATTTCTTTATTTCCCCATTCTTTATGGGACATTTTGGTTCCAAACACCCACCCTAACATTCTTCAGTCAGCACCCGCTAATCTTCAGTGATTAGACGATCTTCACTTCAAATGCACATATTTCTGCAGTTCCATTTTTAAAGGCTTAGTAAGTGTTGTCATTTTGCTTATTATACTTAATTAAAAAAAAACCTTCTTAAAAAGATGATTCACCAAATAAGTGTTACACTCCAGCAAGTAGAATGAATCAAAATACTTCCTTTTAACTTACGTTGCAAGAACACCACAATAGTATTTCCATTGTTTTTCAGTATTAGTTTTTAGGCCACATTTTTTAGTTCAAATTTTAGTTGAAATTAGAGTACAATTACACCTAAACCATTCTTGTGACGAACCTGATTAGTCTTAAGCATGAAACCGATTTCACAAACAAGTGGAAAAAAGCTACCTGTCAGGCAACATTTGACACTTTGGTGGGATAATTACATGCTAAAACACCAGCTCTGTTTTTGATTCAGACAGAAAGCCAACACTGTTACTGCCCTTTTGCAAGTTTTCAGTCTCCTTCCACTCATGTGAGCATACACCTGGCTTATCAGATTGAAGTCACAGCTCCTATTCCTGTGGATTTAATTGCTTCCAAAGTTCAATACACTATCTTTAAACAATAACAGCCATATAGTCAAAAAAGAAGTGGAATTACAAAACTTGGATAACCTTTTGTAACTGCAGAACTAAAGAGATTTCCAAATATGTGCTATAATGATATAATTAGGTTTATTTTTGCTCAGTCCTCAGACTGACTTTGCTACTCTGCTCCTTACACTTCTTTTTCTTTTCCCTCTGTAACAAACAAACCGCAACAATTTAAAAAAATATTTTTAGAGTTAACTACATTTCTTTACAGAATTCAGTCAGATTGCACCTCCGTCTTCAGGACTCGGCAAAAGCCACTACATATTTTCCATCAAGTGCTGCATCTTTAAGTTTTCCATAGTTGTGATCCAATCAGGTAACATGACTTATACTGAAAACAAATGTTTAACCAAGCAGGACAAAGAGCAAGAGCCATCTCATCAAAGACACACAGTTTCTGTAGAGTGCTTTTTACATGCATAAATTACCAGCACCGAAACGTCAATCCCAATAAACACTGCTAGACAATTATAACATAAAACTGAAATTTAAATACGTTATTTTAGGAGAGAGACACTGAAACACTCTTCACCATAGCTTACGCCCTCCAATCAACTGTGTTTCTTTGTACTTTGTTGCATTCACGTAACTTCAAGAGTAACCTTCCCTGAAAATAAAATGCTCATTTCAGGTATTCAAAATGCGTTTCATAAACCACCTTCTGAATAAGTTATCTAGTGCTACTTCCTTCTTCGTATGCATAAAGTATTAAGATACCCTATTGAAGCCCACAGCTCAAGTATTTTAAGTGTGTACAGAAAGTCTCAAAAGAGAGAGAGACTCACAAGTACTCGCAATCAGTGAGCTTTCAGGATTGGGGCACAATATTTTAATGTTGAGAAAGAAGTATTTAGAAGAATGGGGTCTTACCCTTCTTTCAAAACAAGAAATGAAAGGGGTAGAAGTTTACAGAGGACAAACAAGTTGAAGTTACACTCAACATGAGGCAACAGTAAGCTTTGAAGCTGCGCAACTTCAACCCACTTGTGTACCTCAGACTTCCTATTTTTGACCATAAAAAAAAAATGTTGAGAGTGACCTTGGATGGAGAAGGAAGGTAGGGAGGGGGGTGGGTGGGGAAAGAAACCAAAAAAACAATCTCACAGTAAAAAGAATACTCTACCAGTAGCTATGACACTCCAAACCCTCCAGAATGTTGCGTAATGACCTCTTATCCTGGTTTCGGCTGGGATAGAGGTAATTTTCTTCCTAGTAGCTGACATGGTGCTGTGTCTTGGATTTAGTATGAGAATAACACTGATAACACACTGATATTTTAGTTGTTGCTAAGTAGTGCTTACACTAGTCAAGGACTTTTCAGCTTCCCATGCTCTGCCAGGTGCCCAAGAAGCTGGGAGGGGGCACAGCCAGGACAGCTGACCCCAACTGGCCACAGGGCTATTCCATGCCATACGGCATCACGCTCAGTATAGAAACTGGGGGGAGTTGGCTGGGGGGCAGCGATCGCTGCTCAGGGACTGACTGTCAGTCAGCGGGTGGCGAGCAGTTGTATCACTTATTTTTCCTGGGCTTTGTTCCTCCCTCTCTCTCGTTGTTTTCCTTTTCATTACAATTTATTATTATATTTCAGTTATTAAACTGTTCCTATCTCAACCCATGCGGCTAAACCACAACACCTCTGTACTTAAGACAGCGTGTTGCCTGTTCCCAAAACAAACCTTAAGTTCTCAGAGTGTCAAAAGAGCCGTGCCATTTGTGCTTTAACAAGATCCCCAAAAGATACCACTCCTTTGATAAGCCCCCCTCACCTCTAAAGCTTCTGCAATTCTGTGCTCTTTGTAACTGTTCACTCACTAGTCCTATGAAATATATTCACCAAAAACCTTCAAACTAGGGTTTTCTGACACCATGAAGAGCATGTAACAGTTGAAAGTTTAGAGTAATGCAACAACTGGTCAAGGAAATCTCCTGATGCTATACGTGCTTGAAGTATGTTAGCTGAATAGTTACAGATAAGAGATTTTACTCTGAAAAGCAGGAACACTGCCTGGTAGTTACTACACCTATGAATGGCTCAGGCCTATTGAGCGTTACTGATCATAATGCATTCTAAATAACCCCAAACTTTCCTTACTCAAAGAATTGCTTAAAATATTTGTCAACTGACAGAGTATTTGGTGCGGACAGAAGAATGCACATGCAACGATACGAGTTTAATATTGTCAGAAAACACACACCCCTCATTAATGGACCCTGCTTAATGATCCTTGTAGCTTCAGCTACCCCTTCATTGCAAGCTGAGTACCACTAAAACATTGCCTTAATTCCAAATTTATTACAGATTAAGTATTACTCTAAACATGTTAGCTGTTCCACTAGGGAGGTCCAATTAAATTTTAAACAATGCAAGCCATGAAGCTTTTAAACACACAAACTGATCCTTCCCTGCTACTATATAATCACTTAGGCACTGCAACATCCCATGTACCCCTGTACTTCGCAATATCAATCATCTTCTGCAATCATTCTGAGAGGAATAAACCTGAGTAGAGAGAACTCCAAGCCAACAGTAAGCACCCGTTACAAGCTTCTCTCTGATCAGATCCACAGGCAAGGTACAGGTAAGGTTACCAGATCTGTGGGGAGTCATGCTCTGAAAGCACTACCCTTGGTTCCTCCAGCCCACCCAAGGGTTCCAATTCCTGCCAGCTCCTCTCCCTGCCCCTTCAGGCTCACGGCAACCAGAGTCAGACAACAGCACCCCAGCTGCACATAAACCATACATGTGAAACACAACTTTTATAACACAAGTTGTACCCTATCCTATCCCTAACACCCAGACTAGCTTTGAAGGGCTTGCAGTATCCTTCTACCTTCAACTACAGAGCTGTGACTCTGCACAGCTTCACATTTCATTTGTGATGTAGCATCATGTTACTGAAGAAACCCTAAAACGTGTAACTCATCAACAACAGAATCTAGAATTATGGTCCAAGTAGCAGATGAAGCAACAACAAAAACCTTCAACTGCTGTTTTCATACAGCCTTGTGTCCTGGGAAATGTGTTAAGACTGAGGCAGAAGCTGCACTGCACTTCCCAGAGTAGGAGAAAGGAGAGGAAGCAACAGTTTA
This sequence comes from Scopus umbretta, assembly GCA_013400535.1. NCBI lineage: Eukaryota > Metazoa > Chordata > Aves > Pelecaniformes > Scopidae > Scopus > Scopus umbretta. Next base: position 9,062 of record VZTL01093224.1, read on the forward strand.
TACAAAGTTATCAAACTGCAGGCTCAAAACCAGTTGTTTTCCTTCATTTAGTCCAGTGTCTTTCAGTGGAATTGCTATGCAGGAGTTATGCAGTAGGAGACACACTCTTGAGACTATAATCTTCATCTTTGTTTTTCTAAAGTGAACCACATTATTATTTACTGATCTTATTTCTAAACACACTGGAATTATTTCTGTAGTTGCTTTTGTTTGCAAAACCCCCACAACCACAACATCAGATTTCAGGCCTTTTATTTCCTGCAAATAATTAAAATAAAAACAGAAGATAAATACCGATGTCACTACAGAGAAGCTGACCAGCTCCTCCTCTCAAAACCGGTTCCTTACAGACTACCTGCTTACTATTCGAAGCTGAAAATATCCTATGCACTGCTACAACACCTGCTACACCCAATTGCTCTCATGTACCTGCAGTATTTCCTTCCATATCCAATACTGAAATCCAATCCAGAAAAGACCATTGCATCTGTCAGACAATTTAAGGAAGATGCTGTCTTTAAGTAAGACCACATGGAGCATGTCTGGCTGCAAGAACCTTATTTCTTGACTCTATACACAGCCACAAGAGGAACACAATCAAGGCCCTTGAAAGCTGTGTTTCAGTGTCTCCAAGAATATTTCCCTTTTCCTAGGAAAGAATGCTATTAAAAAACTAAGCCTTCCCCTGCACCTCGCCTTGCTAACAAGAACGAGAAATTCAACATCTTATAAATTAAAGTGCAATTAAGACTTCACAGTCTCCCAACAAGTACTTTGTACTTCTTTAGCATAAGCAGGGCTGCGCAAGGAAAAACCTGTTCAGTATCATAATCTCTGACAGTGTCAAAAGATGCCTATTATATGGTATAAAAAAAAAAAAGGCAAGTACGCAGTGGTAATTCTGCAGAATAAGCTGTGAGCATCCAAGAGTTTATAGCTGGGACCAAAGAATTCCTGCTATGCCTTCACCTTTTGCCAGTGCTCCTTGAGCATCCAGTGGCCCTAAAGGTGCTCTCTGACTTTCTGTTTCCAATTTTTAACTAGGCTGTATACCTTTCACAAGTTGCTCTTCAAACTTGCCCACCTTTCTCATTTCTGTTTTTACATGAGAATGACCGGCAACTCTAAACCTTGCATTTTCTTGAAACGGGTATTTCAGCTTTCAGAAATGCATGTTTTTGCTTTGAATTATTTTCTTAACCCTCCTCTTCGCCAGTGACGTTCCTTTTTCATCACTATCTTTAAGAAGTGGTAACAGTTTCATTATGAGCCACCAATATAGCATTTTCATGACCTCCATGTCACCTGCAAGGATTCCATTCTTCAGCATGCCCTTGAAAGATTTTTTTTAAAAATAAATTCCTAATTTTTATGTAAGCAACCTGTTTGAAAAACCCACCCCAATTTTTTTCTTTATGTTTCTGATGCTCACAAAAAGACTTTTAATCCAAGTGCTTTATGTTCACTATTACAGAGTGGCTCTGAAAGTAATATCCTGAACCAGAATCAACGCTCAGCTCAGGACCAAGTCAAGGCTTATCACTTCTGTCTTTTTCACCAGCTCTTTGGTTAGCTGATCATCTAAATGTGTACTGTTCTCAGTATAAGATGCTGATGCAATGTGTATCTAACCCACATAGGATACATGAAGTCGCCCATTGCTATCATATTTCCTGCCCACATTGCCTCTCCCCCATCCACATGGGGTGGGAGGACATAAAGCAGTACAGCCCCCTTCCTGTTCTTGCTCTGCCCTCATGCCTTTAGTCCTCAATTTTCAGTTCATTGGGACTGTCTGATTGACACAATTTGCTTGTTAATTTGGTCTGAAAAAGTACTCTTCAGCATGTCTCCCCTCCGTTCAGCCATGCCCGTGTTATTTTGTGCCTGGCCTATAATGGAGTACTGCTAACCATACTGTTTTAAAATGGGACACCGACAGAACAGATTTATTGAAAATTTTCTGAAAGAAAAATATTCCAGGTTCCACTTTATTCTTCAGTCTTCTAAAAATCTCTCTTAAACCGGGGCAGATATGCTTTGTAACAGACATACATCTCCTATAAGAACTATTTTCCCTTCACCAGCTGGAGGCCTTCCTTCCATTAAATTAGTTGGCATCTCCCGATAAGTTAATTTAGTATACTCATAATAAAGTTATGCTGACAACCAGTTCTGACAATCAGCCATTTTCTCACTATTTCTTCTATAACATCTTATTACATCGGATAAGTACACCATATATAATGAAAAGCACATTAAAACAGTTCAACTGATACAAGAATTATAGATGACACTCATGGCACACGGAACAATAATGAAATATTATAGAAGGGCTGCACAATGCATTTTGTGTCACTCATGGTATTTCCACTGGCAGAAATAGTAAAGTGTTTTTTTTCCCCCAAAACTGAGGGTTAGGAAACACAAGGCTGTCGTATCTTCTCAGTCCACGTCCGTTTGACATATTCTAGCTGACCTTCATTTTAGTATTCTGTAAAGAGCTCTTATGGTAGCAGAGAGCCAAGTCAGAAACAGAGAACTGCTGCAGCTGGGAGGGAGCTCTTGTGATCCCCCAGCCCACCCACCCTGCTCAAGCAGGGTCA
>VZTL01093227.1:0-10018 GCA_013400535.1 Scopus umbretta
GCAGCATCGCTAATTTAGCTTAATAGTTTTTACAAAGAAAAACAATACGATCTGAAGACGAAATGCAATTTGGAGAGAGTACAAAACAGGCGCGTAGAGTTGGATGTGCGAGCGTGCGTGTAGATCATGTCTCCGTGCAGAGCGATAGATTTGTGGCAGAGCGGGCTGTGCTGTGAATAAATTACTCATTAGACATAGCCAGTTTTCTGTTTATGAATCATGCATAATTCACTCATGATTTCTATTACTATATTTGCGCTTCCCAAATAGTTTGGACAAGCGGCGTAGGGGTTACTTATGAGTTGTTTGTCTTGGCTGTGTGGTGTTCCTTCTCCGTGTGCTTTGCCGTTCGCGGCATTGTTTCTGTTTGACAAACGTTTTTACTTTTTTAACATGGAAATAACAGCTAACACCCCGTAGGTGGCGAATAATGAAAACAGCTGTAGGAGTAGCCTTACGGCATCACGTAGAGATTTTCCCCAGCCTAGACATTGCTGTTAGTTACATCGTCTTTGTAGTGTTTGGGAATGCTGTCTGAGTGCCTCTTCGGGAGCCACGTCCTCGTGGGATGAGAGCAATTGTTCACCATAATCTTCTAGAAATCCCTGGCTTGGGAACGGGCTCGGGCTCTCCGTGGGTAGTGGAGCGTCACCTTGTGGTACCACAAAGGGTCTGAGTCAGCTCAGGTGGTGGGCGCTGAATCGGGGTAGAGTCGCCCGTTGCTGACTAGAAGCCGAAGGTTCTTGCGAACGCGGCCGTTTTGGTGCCCAAGATGGGATGATAAAATTCCCAGAAAGGAGAAGAAAACCCCAGCCATTCAGAACGTGAGCTGCCTTAGTGAGAGCCGCTGTATCCCACAGCTCATCGGAGAGGACAGGTAGGGCGTGAGCTGAGCCCAACATCAGTGCAAACCCAGGAAGGTGACTTATGGGATGTAAGACTTACGGTTTGATGTACCAGGTAGATGCGTCACAAAATTCAGTAGATGGAAATGGAAGCTAAACAAATTAAAAAGAAAATACGTTTGCCCACTGAGACTAAGTAGTCATTTGAAAAATGACTCTTAGGTGCTTAAATCAGGGCTGGAAGCTGTCCTAGGAGGTGTGCCATCGAGCAAACAAATTATGGAGCTGCTGCAGGGAAAATCTCGTTGAATTTGATGCTGGTGTAATGGAGGAGGTCAGAGTGTGCACATGATCCCTTCTGGCTTTAAAAATCTATAAATCTGTGGCACACCGCCTAGGTGGTGATAGGCACTTGATAAATTACATTTATCGCACGCTTTCCCCACCTGCAAGCTTCCTCCTGCCTCCCTCCCGCCCCTGGGGCTGCTCCTAACATCTCCTGCCTGTACCACTGCCTGCTCCCTCCCGGGAAGGACACGGATCTAGAACTTGCTTTCGGGCTTGGTAAACCAAGTTGTAATTCTTGGGCTTCCCAAGAAAGGCTACAAATCCATCCATCTCTTTTCCTGTGCATTTGAGGCTAAAGCATGTGATTCGTTTGGGTTTATGCCGTTTGGAAGGTAATTGTGTAAGGTAGGAATAGAGGTTTTGTTTATAGAGCGGGGAATTTGTATTCCGATACTGTAAGTTTTTAATATATTTTAAAAGCTCGCAGAGTAATAGATGGGTGCTCTTTCTTGTAATAAAACGAAATATTCAAATAAATATATGCCAAGGCAAGTTTTAACTCTTCCAGGTTGCAGATGTCTATTGTTTAATAGTATCTACTTCGCAGTATATATTCCATTCCATTTCTGTGATATATTTGGTGAGCTCCCAGTTGCTGCTAAATTATATATGGATATCTGATAAATGTACATCTTATTAACTGAAACGTATCCCTAAGATAAGCAAGTTAGTTTGGGCTTTTACTGTTAATTGAATTTTTTCGGCAGTAGCAGCCAAAGGATTGCTAATGTGCATGAATTTGCGTGACGTTTAAACATCTGCTCCTCTTAGCGGGAACTTTACCAGAGCTTCGCTTGACTTGTAAACGCAAATCAGGAGTAAAATAGGTGCTCAGCCTTTGAGGGGTTTTTAGCCGTGGGTAACGTAGGCAGGCAGGTCGCGCTGGGACGGGAACGCGGTGCGGTCAGCCAGCTTTGCCTAAAGGTCGCGTCTGCAGCGCGTGGCCTCCTCCGTGCGCAGCGACGGCACAGGTCGCGGCCTTCGGAGGCAGCGGGATGCTCCTCGCGCTGCGATCGGACGTTACAGGAACATTGCAGCGGGGTTACCTGCGGTGCAATTGCTGCAAAGCGCTGCCTGGTGTTCTGTAGGAAGCTTTCTCTGAGCGATCAAAAGTCAAACGGTTGATAACGTGACTTCTTATAGATTAAGATTTGGGTTAGTTTTTCTTCATCCTAAATCGGTTTGCTCAGACCCTCTACTTCCAGCCTATAAAACTCAGAGCAGGGGAAGGTTTGAAACTCACAGATGTCTCTAAATGGCAAGAAATCTCTGAATTTCACAGAGCTTCCTCGATATTCTCCTCTCTTACTGCAGCGAGCTGCTACGCTTGCTCAGAGGAGTCTGTTCACGCAACTTGTTGAGAAAAGCAGTTTTTTCCTCCTTCTTTCCAGCCACACAGGAAAAGTAGGAGGAAAGTCCATCCAACCTCTCCATGCACGTGCAGAGAAGAGCAATTAAAGGACGAGGAAGACAGATGGAAAGAGACAGAAAGAAAAATTTGCATGGAGGAATGGGGATTTGCAATGAGACCCCTGAAGAACTGAAGTCATCTTTAATTTTCCCATCCCTGTGTAAACCTGCTCTGTCAAGTCAAACAGGCCACGAGGCCACGGATTATTGGTGTAAAGAGTTCACATCATCGTCTCGCTCAGATTCAGCAGTCTGATATTTTGGGACCACGTTTTCGCAGTTGAGGCATGCCAACGCTTTCATTCTGTATGCATGAAAATGGGTCGTTGCTGATAGGCAATTTAGCCGTAAACGGCACAAGAATTAAGGAGCCATGCTCATAAATAAATTTGTATCCCCTAACATTTTAGTTTAGTCCTTTTCTGATGCTTCTGACAATACCAGATAAAAACCGGAGTAAAGCATATGAAAGGGTGGGCTGTTTGAAAACAAAACCTTTCTCAAAACCCTTTTAATTTTGCCTAGAACTGTTATTTTTGGTAACCACATGTTTTCTACCCCATGGATACGGATGAGAAAACAAAGCTTAGTGCTCCCATCTCCTGCACGGAATTTCATGCTGGAGCTAGAAAACTGCCTTAGGAACAGCCAAAAATAGCCATCACGATCTAAAAGGAACTGTCAAATAAATTGACACCCCTGGTGCCTCCTGCCTTAGAAATGACACTCTTCAGCCTGCTCCAAACAGCTCTTTATTACCACATCTGGTGGTGGTGAGGGGTTGCCATGAAGATTAGTGCCACTGGAGTTCACCTTTGGTGATGGTTTATTTGTTCTGGGTTGTTATTACTCTCCCCCGTGGCGGCAGCGAGGAGGAGCGCGGTCCTGCCATTGCGGGCGGACTTCTGGCAGGTGATGGGGTGGGATCCACGGAGCCCGACGGGGTTGGCAGCTCCACATGCAGTGCCCGGTGGTGATGTCCTAACTCACCTGCAGCGATAGCGCACCGAGCCTGATCCTGGGTTGGGATGGTTGGGATTAGCAGCACGACTGCAGATTTTGCAAGGGCTGGAGCCCCGGCCTGAGAGCACCTGGGCTGCCATGGGTAGCTGCGCCCAGGCGTGCGGAGATGGCGCCCAGGGGAACCTCCTCCAGAGTTTTTGGAGGGACACAAGAAGTTTGAATCTCTCTCTGTACCTTCTTGTGCAGATAATCGCGTGCTCTTACGCTCAGCCTGGATGCTAATGACTGCACAGCTTTTGTCACGGACGTTACGAAGAGCTGCTGGTGCCACCTGCCATTCGTGCAGCCCCTGTCGTTGTGCTGAAAAACAGCTCAGCAACCGGTGGGGCTCAAATCCTCCAGGAGTTCTGTACGTGTTTAGGTTCACACGTACAGTCAGGTTAGCTGTACACCCAGGGCTTTGACGTTGGTGCTCTATAGGAGTTATCAGATCATTTTTGATATTTAAAGAAGTACTGACGTTTCTGGTGATCGTTGCATTGTAAGGCACCTTGCACAATAATATTTTACAGCGAGATTAGTTTACCCATCAAAGCAAGCTCTGCACTTCCTCGCTTTATTTTTATGTTAACTGCATTCCTTTGAAGGACACTTAATCCCCAGACTTGCTGTTTCCCCGTTATCTGCTTTGACTCAGAAGTGGGTTGAAGATTGCTCAGGGATCCCACTGTAAAAACCTGCTACAATTCACCGAAACCAGGAGTAAAATTCTTAAAGAGGGCAATTATTGAGGGAACTGGATTAATGATCTGTCATCACAATTTAGCCACATTCACCACTGACCTTTCACAGAGAGGATGCTCTTGATAAATGTAGTTCATTACCAAGTTCTGACATGAAAACAGAATGGCACTCTGTGTTTCTTGGCAGGCTGATCAATATTTTATCTGCCAAAGCATGCAGAAGTGCTAAACAGGATGAATTGCGTCGCCGCGGCAAAACAGAGCAAGAAACAGCATTGCTCGGAGTGAGCAGAGCATGTAAACGTGACAGTTATTGGCCACACTTTAGCAATCGGACTTTAATATGCTGGATTTTTCTTTTACTTTTCGTCTGTCTTACTGTTTTTCTTTGCCTGTCTCTCTCCTTTTTTTTTTTTTTTTTTTAAATTCAAGCAGTGTCAGGCTTCACTTGTTTTGAAAGTGCTGTAAACAGATAAAACGGGCTTGTTTCTTCAGAGATTTCCTCTGATGTGGAGGGGGGGGATTGCGGGCTTCCCTGGCCAAGGGGGTTGCAGTGCGGGTCCTCTCTTTCGGCTGCATCTCACGCTACCGTGGCCGCTGCGGGAGTAGGGCTTGGGGATGGAGTGACACTGCAGGCTGCTGCTGCAGAATGTATTCAACAGTCCGTTTCTACAAAAAAGTCTGCCAGAAATCCCTGTTTTAGGACTGTGGCAAGTATATTGAAGTTTTATCCAAAGAGCGCAGGAGGGAGCTGTACCTTGTGTGAGGTTTGTTTGAAAGTCACCAGGGTTTTCCTCTTAGGGCTACAAAGTGGGATGTAGAGCTCACAGGAGGGATACAGGCCAACCTCCAGCAGTGGGGTGGGAACAAAGGCATCTTTGCCCAGAGCATCCTCCCGCAGGACAAAAACCATGCAGCTTTTCCTGGGGAAGGCTTGTGTTTCTTGTACAAAGCATTGCTATCAAATTAGGTTTGTGTTCAAAAAGTAGAGTGGCCATCAGTAGAAGTGATACAGCAGCTCCTGGAATGGTGAAGGTGGCCTTTTTTTTTTTTTTTTTTAATTCCTAAGCTGGAATCCAAAGGTAGTGGTATAATGTGTTGTCACTGAAGTTCATGCAAACCCCTCCCCATGTTAGAAGATCAGCATTTCAGTTTTGATGTCAAGATGCCCTTAGCTCTCACCTTCTCCTGGAGTCAGCATAATAAACCACACTGGGGTCATGGTTAAAGACGGAAAAGGAACATGTGTGACTTTTTCCTAACCAGCCCTTCTATAAAGTAGAGGAGAAAGATGATCAGGTAAGTGGAGAACTAGTTTAGGGCATGGAAGACAGAATAGCAATTTTAGCTCATCCCAGATCTGTGTCTTTGGCTCTCTGTGCCTCGGTTCTCCACCTACGTGGCAGGAATGGTGCCCTGAGCCCATCCATAGGCAGTATGGACAGGCGATCAGCTGGCAGTAGTACAACACAGGCACTTAAAGCACACATGGTGGCGTTTCTAGTGTTCAAAAACAGGGAAGGGAAGAAGTCCTTCAGAACTCGCCTCAGAAGAGCAGAGGTGGTCGCCTCCCAGTGCGCAGGCTGGGAGACCACCTTCAAGCAAGACAACTTTGGAAATACAAAACTTGTCTGAGCCAGTTGCAATCGCGATCAGAATCCAAGTCCCCGGGAAGCGCTAACAAGGAAGCCAAGCTGAGAGACATCCATTAATGAGACCTACCAATGAGAGCAGTCTGAGATGAGATAAACCGCTAATGATGAGCTCGTGTTGTAAAGGAAACTGCTGGGGGCACTTAGCTAAGCGGAGATGAGAACAGGGATAAGTGAGAGGGCATACAGATGGTTTTTTCTGTGATTCTTTTTGTTTAGCAGCTATGGTTGTAGTACCTGGACAAACGGCAAACATGCAAAAGGCAGCAGTGCTGCCGGAAACCTAGAGAGACGGTATTTAGTAGATAAAGCTGGTGGATCCCAGCCACAGTGTGAGGAGATTACAGGTGTCATCAACAGCAGGAGATGGGCGGGTGGGAAGGAGAGAAAATACAGAGCTGTCCTTTGCAAGACCTGTACAACAGCTCCAAAGAATGACTCGTAGCAGTCTCTGTAGGGAAGATAGGTTGTAAGATGAAAGAACAATGTCTAGTAAAGGAGGGGAAGGAGCATTACTACAGGAGAGCCGAGCTGTCCTTGGCGTTGGCTTGCCAAATGATTGGAGTTGCCCGAATGCGTCTCCTCCCTTCTGTGGGGGAGGAGCAGGCAGTGTCTTCTGTAGGGTGCCTCCAGCACCCACATCTGGTCACTGCAGCGCCTTAACGCTGTGTTTGAAATAGCGTTTGGTCCAGGTTACGCAGCAAAACATCAACTCACACGTCCCAAGCATGGATGGTCTTGGAACTAATACTTTGGCTCGACTTACTATAGAGTCAGAGTTTCAGGTCAAACAGAGTATTTCCTTTGACCTGGAGTGGTTTTCCCTCTGTTTTTCCACCACAGTGAGATTAACTATATAAATTATATATACATATTTATATGCACATATGCATATACATATTACAATTTTAGTACATTTTCCTATCAGTCTTTTAGTTCAGCCAAAGAAGCACAAATTATTAATCTCACACCCCGGGGACAGAACTTTATTGCTTTTACTCATCACTTTGTGCATCAAGTGCTGCTGAGCTCTGAAGCGAGTGCTTGTGCGTCACTGCAACCCTCAGATGTCTTGGATGTCAGGGGAAAATGTTCAAAGGTGCGAGACCCCGTGGAGTCTGTTACATTCACACTGTGGAGAGATGCTGAGGGATCTACTGCCGGTAGGGCTGAAGAGTGTCGTTTTCTCCAGAAAGAAGTGAAGGTAGTGAGGTTTTGGAGCAATTTTAACAAGGACCAAGAGCACCTCCTGACCTTCTGACTGTGGCACGTGTTAACAACATGTGAAACAGCTTAGTTTTTTTAAATAGGAGACGTAATTGTCTTATTGCTGGTTTTCTTTGCTGCGTACTCAGCGGAATGGCATTGTCCTGCCACGCAGGATGGGGCTCTGCTGGGTTGGATGGTCCCTGGCCCTGGACGCAGCAGTAGTGTGGTGGGGAAAAAGGGCCGTAAGTGAGTTTATAGCAGGATTTGGGAATTGCTGCCAGAGGCTGTCACCGGCTCTGTCCTCCTGTGGTTTCCTTTGTTTCCCTCTTCATGCCCATCACATTTGCCTGGAGGCTGCAGCATGGCTGTGACCCTCTGAAAGTCCCAAAATGGGCACATTTACCTTGGGCTGTCGTACAGCCCAGGTGAGCGTGTACTTTTTCGAGAAAAGCAGTTTTGTGGTGGCTTTGTTTTCACAGCATGGAAAAATCGAGGAGGGTTGTAACGCAGTGAAAGGAGATTGCCATCTTCTGGCTCACACCGTGCAACACAGTGGAGAGCCTGGGTGCATCACCAGTGGGTGACCCAGTCAGGTCCTGCAGGTGCTGGAATAGAGATGCCATGTTTGGATTCAAACGTCTGCTCCTTGCACGTACTGCTTGTATTTTGCCATCGCAGTAACGCACAAGTCATCCTGGGAATTCTGTTTCAACGTGCAGTTGTGCTGGCTTTTGGCTGAGGCTCCAGTGTTCGAGGAACTATCGCACCCAGTTAATTCTCCAGGCAGGTGTGTGGTATCCGGCCGGGGTCGGGGATAGCTGTTAGCCAGAGAATTTGTCAATAATAAGCTTAATAAAGTGAGAAGGGCTGTTAGAAGAGATGAGGGGGCTTCAGAAGCACTTAAGTCCATTTCCAATTCTGTCTTTTGTGGTCAGAGAGAAGGTTAAGGTGGAGGTGAGCCAGAAGGCCAGCAAGGGAGGAAGGCTGGGAAAGCACTGGCCCAGGCAGTAGTCAGGGAGTATCCGGGAAAAAAAGACCTCACTGCAGAAAATAAAAGGTCTGGAGGGTGTAAAAGAAGAGCTGCTTTGGCAAATGCTACTGGCAAAAGTTGATAGGAGGAAGAAGTGAGAAATAAAAAGGGCTTAAAGGGAGCTGTTGGGGTGAGTACCTCTGGTGGCTGCGATGGACACGCAGACCGGGGCACGGGGTGGTTGCCACCATGGGGAGGACCATGTAAGTGGGTCAGCCCACCCGGGCATCACCGTGCGGCTTGCCTGTAGCCGTGCTTCTGCTCGCAGAGGGAAACCACAAAGCAGAAACAGAGGTGGAAGCGAATGAAATAGATTTCCCTGTCTTCATTAGCCTTAGATACATCTCTGGGATTAAGATTTGACTGAAGAGAAAACTCAAGCTCGGAAAAAAACCTATTACTGCAGTAGCTAAACCGGTATTTACAGCAGGATTGCAGTATTGCTTGATTACACTGATACAGCAATCAATTTTTCTCTTAAATAAGCACGTGATTGAAAGAAAGAAATTTCTTCATCCTGCCTGCACAGTGGCCATCAAATGACATGGTTGGGGTGGCAGGGAGGAAGCAGAAATAATAAACAAGACCAATAGTAGCTGAGTAGCCTCATTTTTCCATGAAATGAGACTGATCCCATTTGCGATCAGGAGCTCTTTGGAGGTTGTTTAGAGAGAAGGAAAAATTTTGCAGCTGCTTAGTATCCCCGAGCAGTGAGAAGCTCTCAAAACTAGAAGGGACTGTGTTCAGGGTGGAAAATAAGCCTTGTCTTGCAGTTATTGCTCGTGTAGCTGTAGGGCACTGACCTGACTGGTGAACACATGTCCAGCCTCGCTGTCCTCTCTCACTTCCTCAAGTCATGGTGCTTTTGAACTTGTGAGCACAAAATATGAAGGGTGGAAAAAAAAAAAATCTTGACAGTAGGTGGGTTCGCGCCCCGTGAAATGCCTCCCACCTGGAATTTTAATTGGCTTTCAGTTGGAGTGGGACCAGAGGACCAAAAATGGCGCAACTCAGCAAGAAAAGGACAGGAAAGGTAGTTGTCAGGATGCCAGAGTCGTCTGTTATTTTTCAGAGGAATAACGTTTGGAGTCTTTGGGGAGCTGATCTACAAGGGTATTGTCCCTTAAACTGAGGTGAGGGCAGGTTCCCTCAGATTTAATCCAGCAGAGTCGGCGATAGGACTTAAAACAAAAAAGTTGCTTTAAAATCATCATTATAGAGAATAAGGACACCTACCTCATAGAGAAGAGACATTCTAGAGAAAAGAGCATCCAACAGGAACAGCTGAGCCTGTCGGTACTGTTGGTGGGTGATGGTTGATGTCTGCACAGGGTGGGACAGCTGGAGCATGAGGGTGCTCCAGGGTCCGCTCCAAGGCAGAGCCGGCCAGGTTCCTGCAAGGTGCCAGCCGCTGTGCTCTACGCTAAAGCAAACACATTTACACAAAAAAGACAGTTGCTATTCTTCATTCTGCCAAGCTCTGCCAGACAGCAGTTGAGCAGAAAAGGGCCATAACATCTTACACTACTTTGGGCATGTGGATATGTTTCTTCTCGAGGAGGATGCCCTTAAATCAGAGCAAGGCACTCCCCGGAGAGGACCTGTGGAAGAGCTGGCTGCCGCCAGCACAGCGGGAGCTTTCGGGGTCACGAAGGCTCAATCTGATTCCTCCAGCTAAGCTGGTGTCACTTCAGAGCGAGTGCCTTGAGGGCTTTTCCGTGATAATAACCTTTTTCCCTGGTCAGGGGCTGAGGAAAGCATTTATGTCAGTCTGCAGCGGGGTGAGGTGCGCGGGCACCAGCAGCAACGCAGCCGGGG
>VZTL01093249.1:0-10050 GCA_013400535.1 Scopus umbretta
CTCAAGTTGCATCAAGGGAGGTTAAAAGTGGATATTAGGAAAAATTCCTTCACCAAACGGGTTGTCAAGCATTGGAACAGGCTGCCCAGGTAAATAGTTGAGTCACCATCCCTGGAGGTATTTAAAAGATGTGTACATGTGGTGCTTAAGGACATGGTTTAGTGGTGGACTCAGCAGTGCTAGGTGAACGGTTGGACTCGATAATCTTAAAGGTCTTTTCTAACCTGAGCTATTCTATGATTCCATGATTCTTTTTTGTGCTAAAGTCATGTAAAAAGATAAAATGCTTCCTTGAAATGCTTATTGAGTGTAAAAGGATCCTAGGATTAGTAGGATCTAGTCATCTGTAGGCTTCTATATTATGGACACCTCTGCTTCATCAGATGAACTGAAATTTACTATCATTTAGGGTGGGCTTTTTTTTCCCTGACATCTGTTATATCCCATTTGAAGATGGGTAAGACATGGATAAGACAAACAGAAAGATCTTGTTTTATGTTATCTTTCTGATCTGAAGTCACGTGAGGTGATTTTCAGTCTTTATAGAGGAGGTGACCAACTAAGGTTAGCAAAGTGGTACTACAGTCTCCTAGCAGCCAGGGACATTTTGTTCAAGAGAATACATGCTACAGTTTATTTTACTTGCTACTCTATGACATTTAGTTACAATGAACTGAGCAAGGGCACAAACTGACAACTTAATTTCAAGAATATTGACTTCAGAAACATTTCTCCCATCCAGAATAGTAATATGGCTGACAGTTGTATTACACCTCACAGGTCTCCTAATGGGAATGTCAGACTGTGACACAATATTACCTACTTGATACCATGCATTTTTATCTTTATAAACCAGGACTCCACTCTTAAGTATTTCCTGTCCTGTCAGTTTCTTCGACTCCCAGTCATTCCCATTCCCATGACTTCACCTTTCCCTGTATGCTGTTTCTGAAACTCCATGTTCCCTGCTTCCCATACTTGCCTGTGCCTGAATCGTCAGTCAGATTTCCCTGAAGGTGCCGGGCTTTTGGCACACTCAGTGTGTGCATCCACATTAACAAGTCATGCTGGACTAGTTAACAACAGATCTGGAGAGTGAAATGATCCATGAAAAGAACCCAATACCCAGACTATGCACATTTTACTCCTGTACTGTACTACTTCTAGTCAGGGCCTGAGGACTGGATACTCAATTGCGGCTGAAGGTCATTATTAAGTGCTCATCTAGAGCTCATCATCTGGGTTATTTCATCTGGGAGGATGAAACTTCACGTGCTCCAGCATCAGTCAGAGATGTGAACCAAAGCTTGATTAATGGAGAAGATTGGGGGATTCTTAAAAATGTTCTCATGACCTGAAATAAAGCACTAATGGGAAGACATACAACAAGCACAGGAACTTCTGCTTTGCAAAGGCACAGATATCCTTGAATTAGCATATGCATTTTAACTGCTCATTTCCCTAATACTGCTTTGCAAACCAGGCTCATCCTGAGTGATGATGTTAACAATGCAGGTACAGCTAATGAGCAAGCCATGCTCAAACTGCTCGTAAGGCACAATGGTGTGACTATCCCTCAGATGCGGAGGTTAAGTTATACATGAGTGAACTTAGATATTCTGAACACAGTGAAAATGGTGAAGGGCAGACTTAGGAGGAGGAAGATGGTTTTGGGTCAGGCTGAGAGAGAGGAGTACTAATGTTAAGCAGTGTTATAGTGCTAATCCTTTTAACTTCCTCTCTGGGCTTTGTTGTCAGACCCCTATTGGGGCCTGATTATTCAGACTTCACTCTGTCTTCCCAGGCATCTGTTTTGAGCAGAGCTGCCTCTTTCCATAGTTAACAGGGAGTCGAACAGCAAAAGGCAGCTAGTGTTTCTTCAAGGTGGCAGATCACTTTTTACTGTTAAAACATTGTAATTCAACCAAAGGTACAGAATATCTGCTGACCAAGCGCATGAATGTATTTAGGAAGCTATACTGCTCAGAAGTATGGGAGTATTGTATCTGTGTTGCATTATTTCTTATCTCTGCTAACTATGGAAGAATCTCTTCTATAGAAAAGCTCGGGAGTACATAAAGGCACCGTTGTTTCTTGGAGTTAGTGAAGCTATGAAACGCATGAACTTTACCCCTTGCCTCTACAAAAGGTCTGCCAATTCTATGAATTTTAAATCCATGGGAAAATTTTGTTGCCCTTGGCTGTTGAGTTTCAATGGCTAAAACTCTTTCTGAAGTTATGCTTGAATGCTATTTTCTTTATAGCCTTCAAAATGACACCTTAGGCTTTTCCTGCATTCGTAACGCTGAGAAAAAGATGAACAAGTATTCTCTGTTCAGACAACCATCATATATAATCTGGTCTGTTTGGCTGTTTGAATGTCATGATTTAATGCCAATAATTCCAAGAAATTCTAAAATGTGTGTAGGAGTTTGGTCTCTTACAATCTGGGAATAAAAAGGCTGATGCTATGATCCATGAAGGAACAGCACATACAAACTGGGGCTAGGGCACAATAAAACTGGAACTGTTTTCTGTGTAATGAGCCATGCATAGTGAAGTAAGGAATGGCTGGCAGCAAAGAGTTATCTACAGTAATGTAGTCATTTTATGTTCCATTAAGGTCTTTTTATTTTAGTATTTAAACAAAATTATGCTGCAGGAAAATATGGAGCCTGTTGCGCAACTCTGGTAAGGAAGAAAATCAAATTTCAAAGCGTTGTGCTATCATTTAGAAGAATTACATCCATCAGATTCTGATTTGTAGCTGAGTATTTTGAGATGAAGGGGGGGGAACTTGAAATCAGGAAGGAAATGGTGGCATACTGAGCATTGGAAATGTCAAGGCACATGTGGGCAGATGCAAACAACACTTTTTTGGCTGTGTGACCACAACTTCATTTTTGCTTTATCAGGATGATGGGTGAGAGAACAGCCTCTATTTTCAAGAGTCATTAGTAACATATTAAATGGATCTGTTTTTTAAAGAATACAGGGCACTTACTCCTTCAAAAAATTGGGCACAAGCTAGACATCTAAATAAAGTATATTTTCCTATGCACTTTTGAAAACGTAAGACACAGCAGTAAGAAAGAGAAAAAAGAAAGAGGGAAAAATGAAATCTGCCTTCAGTTTTCCCATCTGTATTATAAATCAATATCATAACCAAAATCATTCCAAGATGTGTCCTGGCTACTGCATCAGAACACCAAAGTTCCCCATTTGAGAGCTCAGGTAAGTCTCTGCATCAGCATTTTCTTCTGTAAGACAGACTGTGACTTGTGTCAGAAAATTTATCTACTACTTCCCCATTGGGAATCCAGCCTTACTCATAGTTTAACTGTCAGACATGCTCCTAACTTTAACTACATCAGAAAGGCCCACCAGTAAGCCTTGTGTCCCGATTTTTGTCTGCAGTGGTGTGTCCAAATTGACAGACACAGAAGCGTCTTCAAAGAGGGTCGTGAAAGAACCGTGTTGTCAAACATCAGATGGCACAATGTGCAGGAATTCTCCCCTTTCCCTCCTTCCAGGTTTCTTTTGCTGCTGCAGCAATATATTTCCTTAGCTAAGGAAACAACATCTCAGACAGCATTGTGGGCATTGGCTGTACAGTTGCCCCAAGCAGCCCTATCCCACACTATATTTGAGAAACTTAATGTGAATTTGGTCTCGGGACATTTAGCTTTCAACCTGCTAAAGGTGTGGGCAGGATGACTTCCACCCTCAGTGAGGCTAACGTTCACACCCGCCACTCACTGGGTGGCTTTCACAGGCTTGGCTTTTGCGCAGAAAGAGTTGAGCTCTTGTGGCAGTGAAGAAACCTGAACGAATCAAAATCCAGGAAGCACATCAAAAGATTTCTCAATTTATCTTATGTCAAAGGTAATAAAATAATAGCTTTTAAGTAATTTTTCTAAATCCTGTTTCTGACTTGCGTGCGTGTGAGGGTAGTAATAATAAGGCTCCTGCCGGCCTATGGTGCTTGCCTTGTTGTGGGCTGTGATGGGAAGAGGTGAAGATCCATTCTCCCTGATGGTACTCTGCTAAGCAATTCACAAACCAGTTGTCCTGGAAAAGTCAGCCTGTTCCAGATGCTGTGTACCATCACACAATTCCTTTCTGCTCCCCAAGGATCCAAGAAAGGCAGATGGGGATCTAAAGGGAAGCTTGGTAATATTGACCATAAAAAGACACCTCTTTCCCCTGTATCTAAACTATATCTTTTCAATATGTCATGTTCCAATATAAACAAACATCTGCTTCTGAAATATAAAAGTTGAAAGCAAGACTGTGCCCCTGATTCTTTAATATATGAAGTAACAGAATAAAAATATATATGTGAGAATGCTTTAAAAGATTGTTTTTTTAAAATGTTTAGTTCTAAGAAGAAGCACTACTCAATGTACTAGACATCTTTTCCAAACAAGCAATCCATCGTGAGAACTGGTATACTTCATCTGGTACAATAGGGTGATATTTATCTTCAGACTAGACAGAACAAATCTTCTTTTTAAGCCCTTGTGGCCCTTTGAGTACTGGTCTGACTCAAAGTAAAAAAAGATATTTATCAGTGAGTCTCAAGTGGATGGTGAAGTATTATGCTTTGAATGGTTTATATTTTCCTCTCTTCCCTATATATTATTTCAAACTCTGTTTTGCTTTGCATCTGAAATACGATGGTAGGATGTCCATGTTCCCAATGCAACATGAAGGTATGTGACACAGGGTTTTTTGTTTGACTATTTTGGGGGAAGGGTGTTACACAAATGCTGCTGGAAAAATTAACATCACTTTCTGATTGAGAGGTCAGATTTCATATGTCTGATTTTCACTGTTCAGACCATTAGCAGTGGCATACACATGAATAATTCTGTTCATAATACTGTCACATGCTTTTCCCCTGTTACTTGGGTATAAAACTTGAATAATATAATTAACTTTATTGGCTTCTAGAAGTGAAAAACATTCTAAGCATTGTGGTCAGTCACTTGAATTTGAAATTTTTCACCGTATAGTTGAGTCATTTCAAGGATCTCTCATGCAGCAAGTGTTTTGGGTTTTTGCTGTTTTTTCCTTCTATGCACATAATATATTGTGGTTTCCACACAAATGAAAGAGGTAACATCTACAGAAAGGCTGATAATACCTTGTAACTCTTTACATAGTTCATAATTACAAACCATCTTGATCACATCTTGATTGCATACAAAGGGTCCAGCCTAGCTTCTACCTAAAGACAATTATGAAGTTCAGTTTGACTTGATAATAAAGCACTCAAGAAGACAAGGACAGTGTCTCACAGAGTCATGTTTCAGTGCTTTGCTTTCTAGGAAATGTTAATTCTTATAACTTCATAATCCCAAGCGCAAATGTAAAGCAAAGCCATAGATCTTAATAACAAATTTTTTTTTATTTGAGTAGTAGCACTTCAACATTTCAAACTAATTTACAATAAAAGTGGTAAAGGGAGCAGAGTTTCTGTGCTACAGTCACTTTATGCTCTGTCTATGTGATAAAATCTCAGCATGAATGCACAGCAAAATGAAGTATTAACTTTCTTTTTTTCCTAAGAGTTCAAAATGTTTTTATCCTGTGGGATTTCATGTAAGTGATGCTGGATGTTTAGTCTACAGTCTTCTATTCACCTTTGAAAAGCCTAGGTTGTAATCTGATTTAGGTGACAATTGAAAGAGCTCAGTGGTCTCAGTTTAGTTCCTTGTTTATGAAGCCACCGTCACTTAACACAGTGCTGAGCATGGCAGTAACAGACCCATTTTGAAGCACACTGGCACAATTGCAGTACAAGAGGCATGGAGTATAAACGTGGCTTTAAAAAAAGTCCAGCAAATTCCTTTCTTTTAAACAGCACAAACTTTTGCTGAAATGTTTCAAAGTCAAACCCTCCCCACTGGATGGAATGCCTTTATTCTCACAGATGATCAGCTATTCTGCATTACATATGGCAAAGATTTTGGTCCTGCTAGAAAAGAAATCGTCAGCAGGAGGAACTGCATTATGGTAAAAGTGAGTTGCACTGGTTTATTAAAGGTACCAGTATAGTAGAATCTGTCCAGAAGGTATATTTTTATGTTGCCATCAAGTCAGAAACTATCCTATGTTAAGAAGATGCTGACTCTGATCAACATCTTCCGTCATCTGTTTACATCTGACCCATCCTGAAGTTGTAATAGACATGATAGGGTAGTATGAAACTCTGCAATAATAAATTAATTAATTAAAATGTGGCCTTAAGTAATAAAGGCAACAAATAAAAGGATTTCTTTACAAAAAGGATGTTTCTCATTAATGAATTCTGAAAAGAAAGCTCTATTGCAGTTTTTGAAAAATACCGTGCCAGTTAATTCTATTTCTGTAACCAAGTACAGATGGAAAGCTGTGCATCGCAACCATCAGTTTTTGTGAGATACAGAGTAGACGTAGCAGAAGAAAGAAGTTTAAAGTTTAGCACTTCAGGGGGCTAATGTGTGTTAAAGCTACTTCTCGAATGGAGCATAGTTTAAATCCTGTGCTGCCAATCAAGATAGTGATTAAAAATCACCCACCCATGGAATTGCTTCTGGATGTTGATGTGCTAGGTTGTGGGGATGGAGTTAAGTGGGTGGAGAAGAGGAGGGTTTATGTATGTATGGCTGATGTTTGAGCAGCTGAATTTCAAAAAAAGAGAGGGGAAGAGAGGGAAGAACTTGGCTGGCCTCAAGAGGAAGAAAAGAGAGAGAACAAAGCTTCCTTCAGTAAACTCAGCCAGCCACATAATCATAATTTCTGAGTTCCTCACAAGAGATCTACCCCACTATCACTACCCTAAAGAGGAAGCAAGGTTGTGAAATCAAAAGTCAGCACTGGGGAAAAAAAGAAAAAAAAAAACACAAAAAAGGTAGTTTGTAAATGAGGCAGGGTTTATACCAAAATAAAAACCTTAGCAGGGGTAGCAAGGCTCCTGGCAAACCACTTAGTGGACTTTTTAATCTGTCTTCTCAGATGCAGAGTGTCTGCTGTTTTTAAAGTAGGTTCTTTGTGTTGAAGGAGCTTAGCATTGGTGACAGGATAACATACTGTCTAATGTGAATATGGAGGAAAAAAATACCTTCCCCCACCTCCTCTGCTGGTAATTCTGATATGTAGATAATATGTCTATATTGCTTGCTTGTTTATTTTGTAGAATTTTTTTTTTTATCCAATTACTACTAAATTACTTAAAAATTGTGGAGAAAATACACTTGTTTTCTGGTTAACTAAAAAGAATGAAGATTTACTGAGGATAGCGTTAAATCTTCTTTCAGCATTAAACATTTAAGGAAGTGATGGCTATGCTGCTGCCTTTTGAATTCACGCATGGCTGCTAAAATATTTCATCTCTCTGGCTTTCTTACACATCTCATCCTTGTTAATGGGAGGAAAAACTGTTGGTTTCTGATCTTTTCCAGAGCATATCTCATTGAGTGGCTGGTACGCTCAGCTCCTTGAACAGAGAGGGGAACATATTACTGATGGTTTTAGTCTGATAGATTTACTTCAGATTAGCTGAAACACATGGAGTCCTTAAGGACCATACATTTTTAATAGAACAAAACAGCATGCCATAAATTACTTTACTCTGTCCTTTAGATTCATTTCCTTTGAGAGAAGGGAGAAAACATCTTGTTAAGTAGAAGGCCTAAGTTCGCAACAAAGATCATTCAGAATATGGTATATAGTTAAATTTAGGAATACAGATGAGAAAAACGAGTCCTATCAGTTTTATTTCCCACAGATTTACTTCTTTTTCCTTTCTTTCTTTTTTGATTTTTCATTTGGTGTTGCTGCCTGAGAAATGGGCTGCACAACACCTGCAGGGTATTCTACACATTTAGGACTGCCACACTTGGTGTTTTACACAGGGTCTTTCTAAGAATAACACTTCAGAACATGGTTTTCTCCCTGCTTTAGGAACTCTGTTGTTTCACTGCTGAATTATAGGCACTTCAAGATGAGCTGGAAGCTCTGCCTGGCTCTGCTGCTACCATCTAATCTTTCATGTCTTGCTTATATCTTTTGGACAGGAGACCTGCCATACTTCTTAGGATGAGAGGTAATGGCCTCAAGTTGCGCCAGGGGAGGTTTAGGTTGGATATTAGGAAAAATTTCTTTACTCAAAAAGTGGTCAAGAATTGGAACACGCTGCCCAGAGAGGTGGTGGAGTTGCCATTCCTGGAGGTGTTCAAAAAATGTGGCACTTCGGGATATGGTTTAGTAGGCATGGTGGTGTTGATTGGCAGTTGGACTAGATGATCTCAGAGGTCTTTTCCAACCTTAATCAATCTGCGATTCTTGCCAGGGATTTAAACTAATCCTTTTTTCAGGAGGTGTCCATAGTCTAGGGAAAGCAAGCACTCCAGAAAAATATCATAGTAGTAGTATTTTAACAAATAAGGTGTCCATACATGGCCTTTTCACATAGGCAATGTTGCTGTTTGAGTTGAAAGACAGACAGAAAAATAGAAGCAGCTTCTATGAGAAGCTGGTTTCAAGGCTTGGATCTTATGAGCTGGAAATGAGAGCTGCCATTTGCTTTAATCAGTATTTTAGATACTGTTCAAAACTGGGCTAAAGTAAACCACTGAAAATGGACTTAATTTCTTACCCTGGCTTGTGTGAGTATTTTTATGTCATCAGGATGGAATCTCCCCTTGCCACTGCATCTGGAAGTCTTCCAAGCACATTTCCAAGGTTAGTGGAAAGAGGAAATGTGCAGTGGAACAACTTCAGCCTATTTCTGCTTGGCTTAAGTAGGTCCAGCCTTTGTGAAAGTCTTGAAGGAACACTGGCCTATCCATTCCTGATGGCAATTCAGGAACCTGAGCAAGCTTTGAAGGAAGTGATATAAACTGGATATCAACCATCTGTTCACTGCAAGTATATGCCCTCCTCTCTTCCACAGAGGCCTGGTTTAGCTGTCAGCAGGTAAGGAACCCAGAACATCCTGACTGTACTGGCTTTCTGTGAGTTAACAGTGGAAGAGATGATTACCTACAAAGGGACACTCAAGCTATCTATTTTGGACATCTATCTCCAGAGGAAGATTTATCCCATACTGGGGTGTCTGTTTCACTGCACTTTCTAGACAGAATCTAAAGAGCTGGCTCAAATTTTGTCTGGCTTTTCAAAGGCTAAAATGAAAATTTTGCTCTCAGTCATATCTAGAGGAACTTATCTATCAGTCTTTTGACACAGCAAACCTTACTTAAGCAACATGTATCTCCCTCCCTGCCCTCTTGCCCCATTGGCCCTTTCTTAGACCTGTTCCTTGACAATATAATCAGCCCCATGCTATGCAGCTCATCCTGTCTGTGGCACTAGAGTGACTGAAGTTGTCTTTTTCCCAACTGAAGATGGGAAAAGAAGCTGCAAGAAATCTAATCATGGAGTGAACGGATCAAAGCATGGATTTATATTCCAGGTGTGACTCCATGACAGATGATGGTTCTGCCACTATGGTGGGTGTGGATGTCTGTGCTGATAAAGAACTTGGAAGGAGTAGAAAACACTGCAAAAGAGAGTGCAGGAGCAGAGCCCTTAACACATCAGTCTCACAGGTTATAGCAACTATATTTACTCTAACTTCCAGTAGCAGCAAAAATGTTCTTTCTGGCATACTGTACTACTTCTTTTCTCCAGCATCTCAGGTAATACAATACCTCTTCATCATTTCTTGTGGCTGGAAGGGAGATGAGTGTTCGTGTTCTGCTAGGGGATTTTCTCAGCTAGGACAAATGCAAGCAAAGACAATATTAAGTTGGTCCAGCAGAAAACAAAGGTGGTAAGAAAATGTGACATTTACATCCTTACATCCACCTATAAGAGTTTGTGGTTTTAAGATTGATACAGGAAGTCTCCTGTCAGGGGGAGTTAGCTGCCAACCAGGTTAGTTTCACCCAAAAGAAGTTACTGTAGGCCAGCTGCTGTTTAATAAGTGCACTGTGGACATCATTCAAGCTTTTGAGAAGATTCTTTTTCATTGTTATGGAAGAAAATGGAATTACTCTCTCT
>VZTL01093278.1:0-12470 GCA_013400535.1 Scopus umbretta
TGATTCTATGATTCTAAGAAACTAATTTCTTATTGTAAAGTTAAAAGAAAAGATATCTCACAGTTGCTTACATGTTACGGCCAGAAAGAAGAAAAAAAGAAACTTGTATGGAAAATCACTGATTCTAACAAAAAAGAGTTTGGAAAATACATCAAGGAAGCAGTCAATCCATATGACATCAACTGCAGATGCAGCTTCTCCGGAAACATTGTTTACTTAACAAAAAAATCTCTGTCCATTAGTGGAAAAAACACAAAAGTACATAATTTAGACAGTAAAAGTAAAATTGAGATGTAGGCTGGAAAGAACCTCTGCAGGTCATCTGGCCCATCTTTGTAAGAAAGTAAAATTCAGTGTTAGATCAGGTTACTTAAGGCCTTGTCTAGTCAAGATTTATATTGCAAGATTCCCATAGGTCCCTTCTACACTAGGATTTCCCTGGACTTTTCGTTTTTTCTATGAAAAAAAAATATTTTTCTGTATCTTTTAACACTGCGATCCTCATCCTACTGAGCTTTGGCCTAGTTATTTTAGTCGTCCTTTTCTGGCAATGTATTTACAGATGCCCTTTTTGCAGTCTCTCACATTCCATACCAAACCTAACTCCAGCCCTGTACCCTGAGTAAAGTCTCTGTATTCCTCTCAGGTGGTGCATCCAAGATTTTACCTTCTGTGTACTCCTTTTTCACATCTGAGCTCAGTCAGGAGTTCCCTGTTCGGCCCACCTTCTGCTACTCCTGCTCAACTTCTGCATATCAGAACGGTCCCTTTCTGTGCTCTGAGGAGGCTGTCCAGGAAGACTGGGTAGGTTTCCTGTGTCCTTTCACCCTGCAGGCAGGTTCCCATGGGATTCCAACAACTGGTTCCCTGGAAAAAACAGAATTCAGCTCTCCTGAAGCTGAGGACTGTACTTCTACTTGCCCTCCTCATTTCTCTCACCTTGCTGTAGCTGACATTGTTGCAGCAGAGGCTCTTAGTAGCTATTCCTAACCAGCAGAAGTCTTTTCTTGGTCATCTCACTGAGTTCCTGTAACAAGAAACTGTAATCAGCACACTCTAGATGTCTATCACCTTGCTTTTACCTGATCATTTTGCTCACCCAGTAAATGTCAAAGTGGTTCAAGTGTCCTGTGTGTGCCAGGGCCTGTAATTGTGAGGCTTATACTGGTTGTCAAAATAACAACTTCCCCTCTTTTTTGGAGGACTTGACAGTATTTCACTGATACAGGTCTGTCCTCTAATTTCAATCCATAAGCCATTGATCAGCTCACAACCTTTACTAGAAAAGAGATCCATGCTTTCAGATTGCTTTTCTGTGTAAGACATAACCCCCTCTTCCCAGCTTTTCTGCCACCAGTATACATCCATGGCATCATTCCAGTTGCTTGAGCTCTATTACCATGCCTCTGATCCTAGAAGGATTGTAGCTGCTGTGGGACTGGCTGTAATATGTGGATTAGATTCACCTGGCCTGTATGCCTACCCTGATGGAAACTGTTCCTTCCCAGCTGTCACCGGGGCCCTACACCTTTTCTGTAAGTGCACATCTGCTGCGGAAAACGTCTTTCTCGTCTAGCCAGAAGTAACATGTTTCCAGACTCTTCCTGCCCACACATAGATGTTGGCCACCTCTCTTTCCACGCAATGTTCTGGAAGTTCATCGACTGTAAATGAAGGCAAACACTCTGGCTGTAATCAAACAGGATATTTATAGTAGCTAAGAAATTTAATTTGCATCTCTAATTTGAAGCTGCAGGCCAATAAAGCAAACAAAAATAAATCCAAAATAATCAAAATCACAAAAAGGAAAATAATTTGAGAAGGTTGATTGGACCATACAGAATACACGCTACAGGATGTTATCCCATAATGCCACATGTACACTAGATGGGGTATTACTTAAAGGGCAAAATCTGTGGATTTTGTTACTGAAATAATGAGATTAATATACCTGTAATAGCTGGCAGTAGAAAGAAACTTTTGATTAAACAAGAATATATATTGATTATATATGAACACTAATTGAAATGCCCAGTATATGGGCATTATAAATATACAATAAACATTGTAAAATGCTGCATGTAAGTTCCCATCCTATTGCATTATTAGTATGAGTCTAATATGTGGCTGGTGGAATCTCCCGCCGAGTTGCAGGATTCAGGAAGGACACCCTTGCCTTCTAAACCCCTTCTCAGAGAGGAGTTTAGGTGCAGCCAGGTCTAGTCTTAGTCAGACCTGGTCAACAGTTTGTGTCTAAAGGATTGTGCAGATAGACACTTATCAGAGTCAATGTTTGCCTGTCAGAGCCCTCTCAAGGACTTTCAGTGAAACAGCTTTGCAAAGTTGAAAAAACAGATAATTTATTAAGGCGACAGGTAAAACAAATTCAAAATTGCTGCTGATAAATACACTAACTGCAGAAAGTCAAGCTCGAGTCAATATCTCAGTGCTTGTGTTAATGATACTTTCCTGGGTAACATCCAGCGTAGCTGGAGGCACAAATCTGACCAAGAAGGTGTCCCTGTTTGGAGAGGTGAGAGGTCCAGGTCCATCAACCCATCTGGTAGCTGGGGTTCTCATCCTCAAAACGGAGGATGTTAAATGACAGATTTATACTCTTGCGAGGTGGGACCAAGTCAATTATCATGTGCTGACTGGTCTTTAGCAAGGGTTTTAAATTCCAAAAAGTCAGTGGGGCCCAATGGGACAGTATGGGGCGGGGAATTCAGTACAGCCATACAAGGGGTCTTTGTAGATTTGCTTAAGCAACACGGGGCTGTGAGGCCTTCACCTCACCCCAGACGTCACTCAGTCTGCTTTGCAAGATAAACACCTCAAGCCAAACACCTATTCCCCACCCACTCCCTGCCTTCCCACCCCACCAACCCCCACCACCTCCTGCTGATTCATGGTGACTTCTGCATGACCATGACATTTGGCACCGAGTCCGGATAAGTCCGATGTCCCACACATCCCTAAGAAAAATTGTCTCCTTCTTGGGACCTATGACTGAAGAAATGTGGTCCTTTAGAAGAAAGGAAGAAGGAACTGAGAAGAAAAAAATGTTGCTTAATCAAACTATAGTTTGACAAATTTAAATATACCAATTTGATTTGATTTTCAAACTGGTTAATTTTGATTGAATTAAAACAGCACTGTTATGCATTGAAACAAGAATGTCTACTTACAAAGAAACTCATAACAGAGGCTGGTGAGCACAAAGTCAAATAATTACAGTCTTCTGATACATGTGATTGGAGAATGATCTACATAACCATCTGCATAATGAAAGAATAGAAAGCTGGTATAACACTCCAATTTTATTTTTAATTTCCTTTTATTTTAACTTCAGGAAAGAAGCAGTTTACTAGCAGAAGAGCTATGAATACTTTCAAAATGATAATCAGCAATTAAGTGATCATAGTTATGATTCAGTGTGAACATCCCTATAGGTTAAAAAAACCCAGGCAGTACCCCATCCTTCTCCAGGTGCAATACTTTTTTTTTCAGTCAATTGACTAGAAATCATGTAAATGTCTGTTGTACCTAAAAGAATGGGGAATTATTTTTCTGTGATAAACATTAAACAGTCTTACTAGTACTGTAGGATGCTTCCTACCGTCAATTGGACTGTAGGTTTTTGGGGTACTGTCTTCATTTGTATTTAAATTACAATTCATTTATAAAGAAAATACACTCATTTTATTGCTAAAACCTATCTTACATATACATAGAAGTATACAGGCACACACATATAAAATTTAAATTCCCTTCACTGGGTTACAACTATTATATATACTTAGGGTAATCACAGAAACCAGGTTTTTATATATACATACCCTGCAAGAATAAGAATGAAAAATAGTAATTAAAAATAAAACATCTTTGCAAATCTTCCTTCATTTTACCCAAGAAAATAGAAAATATTATTTATAATGTGATTCATAAATAATTTCTGCATTCATAATGGTAGGTTTTTATACAGTGCATCTGCTCACTTTTAATCTCCAGTGGAAACCCAAAGAGCTTTTTGTTATCTTCTAATCAGAGTTATTAATTTCTTATCAATGAGATGAAAACAGAGGGTAAAAAAATATTATTCATTCTTTAAAGAGGTATTCCCACATTTCTTTTTTTGTTCTACCTTCTCTAAAACATTATATTATAACATTTATTGCAGAAGTTAATATTCATAAAACTTTGTGCAAAAAAAGAGCAAAATTAAATGTTTACATATCTCATGTAAATTTACAGATTGCAAACATTGGAAAGTTAAATCCAATTTTTTTTTCTAGAAAAGATCTGACCTTTTTTAATAGGACAGTTTGTCTTTGAATCATTACTAACTTCAAATTATATCTTACGTATAGGGAAGAACATCACATATTCCAATATGTTTTCATTTAATTAGTTAATTACAATTTAAATAGTTTTGTTAAATTGTCAACCAAAAAAGTTACTTCAACGGTAATTTTAAGTTTAACTATTCTTTCATGTTTATTGAACACTTATTAGGTGGCTGTCAGATTCAGTCACAAGATCTCATTCACAAAATAATGTAAAAGGAGTTTCTATGTCTTATAATGATGTATATAGAAAGACACGAAGAACAACACTGAGATCATTCAGGAAAATGATTCTATTAATACTAGTATAGCTAATGATTTTTTTTTTTTTTTTTGATAGGGGAAGTCTGGAATAACAGCTCCCTTATTGACCTATCACCTAGAATTTTAATAAAAATAGTATTGCTGACCACATAACATAGAATGTAATGTTTTCATCTCAGATAAAATGCCATAATTTAAAGTCAAAGTAAATTGGCAGTAGAAAAGGTCAGTGTAAGTAATATGAGGTGTTTGTAATTGAGAAAATAAGATTTCAATTGTATTGTTAGATTTCATCAGCTAATATTAAAATGTGTTTGAAAATAAGTTCACTCCTTGAAGTAAAACAACAAATAAATAAGCAAACAAACAAAAAAAAGAAGCAAGAATTTATTTCCAAACTTTAATTTTTGGTAATTTTTTTCTACATCAGTTAAAACTAAAGAAAAATACTGTAAAAAAATCATAAAAAAGTCAAAAAAAAGATAATAAAAAGCCAGTAACCATACCATAAAACAAAATAGTGAAATACGTTGACATGTCTAGTTTAAGAGGATGCCCATCTTTGAATAAATAACATGCTGCTTCAAAGAGAAAGGGCATAGTGTCTTTTCTCTGTAACAAGATGATCAGGACAAGAAGTAGCTGGTTTAACTCATAGCAAGGAAAATCCAAGCTAGACACTAGAAAAACTAAAAAAAAACCAACCCAAAAACCAAAAACCAACAAAAAATTTAAAAAAACCCCAAACCCCAAAACCTCATTGGAGTGCATTGCCTGAAGAAGATCTCTTATCTCCTGGAAGTCTTGAAGGGCAGGTTATCCAGAAGTCAGTCATCAGTGATTAAAAAAAAACAAAACAAAACACCAAACCAACAAAAATACTGCAGCTTTGTCATCAGGAATGACTGTTTCATGTCTCTTTCAGCCCTATGTGTTGGGCCCTGAGCATGTTCTGATCCTGGGGCCAGATGATATCTCAGTCATCCCATCACCATGGCTTTCCTTGGTAGTTATAGGGCTCTGGGCTGGCTGTGGTCACCATCCCCATCCCAGCTCTGCTTCCTTACTGAGTGCTGCAAAACAAGAGCTCTGCTCAAGGGAGAGCATGGCCTTGCTGGCCCCTTGGCCACCCTCTGCTCCAGGCTCCCTCCTGTGGGACAGTCAGCCCTCGCGGTGCCCCGGCTCAGTAGTTAAATGATACTGACACAAAAATGGAAAAATATTCCTCTGGATTTGGAAATGCCTCCGCAGTAAATATATTTTTTTATGTTACTGATCATAAAGCAGGACTTGTCAGGGAGATGCAGATCTCTCAGGTGTCAAACAGCTGTCAGTTTTTTAGTTTCTGAAGACCACAGGCTGAAGATTAAATGATCTGGATGTTTACTTTGACTATCACCAGAAAAAGCTAACAACATAACTTCCAGAAAGAAGTCACTCCTAATTATTCTACTTTGTGAAGAGTCAGAAACCAGTGCAATATTTCACAGTCTTATAATGTTGCTTATTCTGATACAACATCCATTAACAATGCATGTAAATGACTATGTATATAATGTGTATAATACATTGCCCTTCATTACTAGATGTTCAGATAAGCACGCCTGTTATTTAGCATCCAGGGATCCCACCTGACAAAGTCTTATGCTCATGAGTAATCTTACATGTGCATGCAGCCAAACAGGCTCCATTCTCATATCAGCTATTTGAAAAGAAAACAAACTGCTGGCTAGGGCTTTCTTCATATGTCATGTTTGTGACAGATAGATAAGCTAACTAAACAAGCTCTATTGTTTATCATATAAACCTTGATTGATGAGAAGATAAGATACCTGACATAAATTTATCACTAAAGTATCAAATTATCAATTTAATTGTAATAAATCCTTTCCAATTATATTTTCATTTTGGTTTTGTGGACAGGGCAGAATGTCCAAGAAGTATTATCGGAGCATGCTCTTCTATATTTACAGCCCTTTGTGAAGAAATAAGACATTTAATCCTCAAGCTAGTGAGAAAATTTACATTTCTTCTGCATTATTGTTACATATTTGCTGAAATTAAATGGGAAAAAATACTTCGCACAGATGAGAACACATGAAATGCCTCTACTGCAGGCTTTTAAACATTCATTTTATAATCAGATCAGTCATAGGATGTACTGTGCTGAAAAGCATTACCTCCAACCTAGAATCACCAAAAATATGAAGAAAGGCAAGTAAAGCATGCTAAATAAGAGTAAGGATTTCTAAAGGATAATCTGTTCCACAGTAGCTATTTGGATAATTACTCTAATTCTTTTATGAATATGAGAATAGTCTCTCTCTCTTTCATTGAGTATTTCAAAATAATCTGATTTATAGAATGTTGTTACTGGCAGTTGAATAGCGCTTCTTCTAAATTATATTTTACTACATTGACTACTGAACTGTAGCAGGAGATTTCTTTGCTATTTCAGTCTTCTCTACTATTTTAGTATTTTATCTTCATTTTGTATGGCTGAGATGAGATACAGAAAGTAGTATATATTGCATAACACAACAGAGACATCTACTTTCTTATCTGACATACTTGGAATTCTTCACTGGAACGTTATATCCAATAAATTTATAATTAAAGCACTGTTCTGAGTCTTTGAATTGTTCCCAGAGAGAATACTTTTGTAACCTTGTGCCTTTAGCAGTAGATAGTGCTCTGTATTTTCACCATATTTGGTTGATGTCTTAGGGGTGAGAGATTTCTGAACAGGTATAGTCCAATGCGGTCATGGTTTCTGAGGAAAAGATTCTTACAAAATTGAAATATTGTTGGTATTTTTGATATTTTTTCTAAAATATATTTATTTTGCAGGATCATACACTTGTGAAATCACACCTATTTGTCACTGGGGAAAAAAAAAAAAAAAGAAAATTAATGGTTTTAGGGGGAAGTACCAAGGAAGAGAGGATAGGTTTCTGTCTTCAGTTTTACCACAGACTGATCATATGCATTTGACCTTCACTTCACCCAATTCGGGTCCTAGAGAAAGTTTCAGATCTAGTGTTTCAGAGTATGTTTACTGATAGACCTTTTTTCCAGTTCATGGTACAATCTATCAGTAACTGCTAATAACAAGTGTAACATACAGTCATTATTTATCTCTGTGACCTATGCAATTTTCTGTTTCAGTGACTTGAGGCATTATTTTTTTTTTAATCATAAGCAATCTATATGTTGGAACTTGAACAGTGTCAGACAAAGTCCCATGACTAGAATTTGTTTTATTTTTATTTGAAGATGCAGGTCTTCTACTGAAGCAACAGTCTGCCTTTTTAAAAAGTGCTGAAGTTTTGTAGCTATCTTAAAATCAGGGGAGGTTTTTTGGGGGTGTTGTTCATACATTTGGCTTTGTGTTTTTCCTTTGAGAAAAACACAATAGTTTTGGATGACAATAAGTTTTACAGTTGGGTATTGTTAGTCTCTTCAAGATCTCAGTTTCCAAATCCAAATATTTATATTGTAAAATGTTGTATTGTATTGAACTAATTTTTTTCTCGGGAGACATAGTCAGAACTTTAACAGTTGTTTCTTCACTCTTACATGGCTTCTGTAGTTTAATGATGTTAAAATCTCCATAACTTCACCTTAAAGGAAAGCCATGAAGAGTAGAGGTATCATTTACTTCAGACAAGCAACATAAACAATTAAGGTTTTCAAAAAATATAAATGGGTATATCAGGTGGCATAGCTTGTAATACAAATGTGCATAAAGAAGTAAAAGAAAAAATAATTTAAAAGCAGCAAACTGGAAGTGATCCTGCCTGTGGAAAGTTTCCTTTAAAATTATATTTTTTATTTTCTTATTAATAATTTTTCCCTTTATTTCATTTATGCAAAAATAAAAATCAGCTAAGACTGATTCTAATTGTGGCTGTCCCTCCATCATCAGGGAAACAAACATTTAAAAACAAATGCATGACCTAAAGGAATACAAAGTGAGAACCAAAGGTAGTTTTACTAGTAGCTTTCTTACAAAGCTGTCATTGATTGATTGTCTTTCTCTATATCTTTTGGCAAAAATCAATGTTTTCCTTTAAGGAAAGCAGTCTTTGGAGAAAGAGAATACATGTTTTGAATATTTTAAGACTCCACCTGGCTGATGTGCACCTCCACAAATGACAATGTATCGCTAAATTCCTGATCTAGAAGACAAAGATTTGTGGTTGTGAAACTAAATGACATTTTAAATTACTGTTGCTTTTATGTGTATGGGATAGTATATGTGCATATGCTTATGTGAAGACATTTTTCTTTGCTTTGAAAACAATTGGTCTGTGAATGGTCCATGAAGTTACTTTACTGTCTTGTAAAGCAGTGAAATATTTCCTGCTCTGAAGACGACTAACGACCTCCCTGTCTAGCACTTAACCACTTGTTTATTCAGTTAGCAGTGTTATAGCTATTTTTTGTTTTATTTGGATTTTTGCATGGTATGTATTTTAATATAATTATATTCTTGTGAAACATTAAAAAAAATTCAAAGGAGAACTGATACATATGCCAAAATATGGTACAGTCATTTGTATGTCAGATTTTCAAAAAGAAAACAGTAGTCAGAATCCACAGATTGATAGAGTAGCCTGATCAACCACTCCATGCCATTAAAATTAAAAACAATGGAAGTTAGGCAAATAAATAATTTTTAACCTCCTCTTTGTTTATTAAACCCCTATTAGCTGGCTGTTTTATCGCTGGAAAAATATTAATCCTAGGATTAATATAGATCTAAGAGCCTACTAAGACTAGAAATAAAGTCGGATATTACAAATATTTTTGGGGGATTAAGGGTAGAAAATTTGAATGATGCAGTTATGGCAAAGTACTGTTAAAGAAACAGGACTAAGACTAAAGCTATAACTAGCCCTGCAATATCATAACATGCACTTTGTTAATATCAGATCTTTTTTTTTCTTGGGGTTATTTTCCATCCTGTTGTTTTGTTTCTGGCAATACGGTATGTTAAAATTCTCCGTTATTTTCCCCACAACTGTAAATGTAACTGAAGAGGGTCATTTGTAGGCTGAGGTAAAACTAAAACCCTGTATTCCCTTCTAGAGAAGGACTCCTGTTATGTACACTTTGAGTAACGCACTTTCCTTATATGGGGATGCAAAAATTATAATTTCTTGCTAGACTAATTAATGTTTTAAGAATTTAATAAAAATAAAACAATGACTCATTACTAGTCAAAATACAAGTAACCTGTTCTACCATGGATCATTATTGATGCAATAAGGTCCATCAAAACAGCTATTTGCTGTTTTTCTTTGATGTTAACTTTCCATACTTCTTACGTATTTTACACTGTCATCAGTGTTCCGTTTTCTTTGCTGGGAGGACTAAGGTTTTTTTTTTCCTCAGTCTTGCATTTTCTCAGGGGTCTTTTTATGCATTTCAACTCTATACTTGTTAATAAGTTACACTCTTCTCTCTCTGATTGGTTCACAGTAATTACAATGAAAACAGCTACCCCATTATTTTTATGCTATTGAGTCTATTTTATAATAGGAGTAAGTACCTAAGCCTTTTTTTTTTTTGTGTGTGTGTGTGTAGTTTCGCTTAAATATTTAGCCAAGTAGCTTAGGTCATTTTAGGTCACTTTACATACTTCTTAGGTTTATATTCTTAAAGTGTTTTAGAACTGTTCACAAGTTTTCCAAAAATCAACAGTATGACTCAACTTTCCTCTCACAGAAGGAGATATAAATTATCTTACCAAATACATGTGCTTAACTTAAGCATAAGTTCAATGCTTTGTTGTATGACAAAATTTGTAATTGATTTTACATTTCTTAAAATTCTGTAAGCTCCCTCTTTTTATATAATATGTTTCATTTTTAGAAGTATTACAACTGATACAATTCTGAACGTTTCAGTGAATCTCACTACATTTCCATGTATACTTCAGCTCCTAAAAAATTTTTAGATGAAGAAGTCATTTTTTGAAAGTAGTGGCAATTACTTTTTGGTGATACTGTCTATATTAAAAAAAAATCTAACAGAAGGTTACTTAAAATAATTAAAAAAAAATTCAAATATTTCAGACTAAACAGATGAGACATTATTTTTGTATTTTTAAAAAAATATTGTTTAATAGAAGGCAGTTTATTGCTAATACAGGGTAAGCAATTAAAATAATGATGACAACATATTCAAAACTTTGCTGCTAACAAAGTTGTTCTTTTATCTTTCAATCACTAGATGGTTCCACAGAAAAATTATGTTATTATGACACTTACATAATTTTGTGAATTTAGACAAATCTCATGATTTAATATGCCTTTTACAGCAGTCAGAAAGTCTTTTGACCTGCATGTCAGTGACAAATTCACAATATAATTACTTTAATATTAGATAAAAAATCCCTGAGAAGACAGTATATTAAGTGGCATTTACATGCATAATGTGCACACGTATTTATATTGAAAAATTATTGCTTTTTGAGTTTAATTTTTGTGTTTAAAGTGTTCTGAAACACTCAAAAGAGAGTAGCTATCAATTATTACCAAATATATGACTGTGTTTGAAGTGTAGCCAAACAAATTATAGGGCTACAAAAATTATTGTATTCAAGAAAGCCACCTCGTGTAGAAGTGGTCTTAATATATTGTAACAGGAAGATGCATACGTAGCTGTGAAGTTTATGCAGGCAATCAAGAGTCAACTCTTTCTATTGATTAATAAGAAGAAAAATGCTGGAAATTAGAAGAGTCTGGAATACAATTTAGTTTGATACTGGGTTAAAATCAAAAAAGGAAGTGTATGCTTTTATTTTTAGTAGTAAGAAAGAGGCAGATACTCTAGAGCACAAGACTGGGCATCAGTTTTTCCAGCATGGAATGTTGCTGAACCACTAAAAATATATAAAAAGTGTATGGGGTGTGCATTAGAGAAACCTTATGAACAAGATCAGTTTCAGTGTAGGTTTACTACCTTGTTAATAAAAAATGATACTCAGCAGAACAGATTAAAAATGGTTCTATTCATCCGTATAGACAAGCGATAAAATATTCCACTTCTTCCTTATTTAATATTATCTGGTTAATCTCTTCTTGCTTTACACCCTGAAATTCCCCTGGCTTCTAGGGTTGAATTTAGATCTATCTGTCCAGCTGCATACATACAGACCCCTGAAACCATTTGAGATGCTGTAGTGAAGCACCTATGCAGGGATGGAGACTGTGACCCAGGACATGCACCAAACCCACGCCCCTTTGGAGAGGTAGTTGAACATTGGGTGCGATACAATAATGCATCATAAATGGCACTGAGTCTGCCTGAGGGCAGTCAGACTGAGCTTATTCTGTTCAGGACTGTGCTGTGTTTTACCTGCAAGGGGAGAAAAACAATTGAAGACTGCATAGTAGCTAACAAAAAAGGTCTGCCAGATTTTGATCTCAAATATTCATTTGGATTTTCATTTTGCCCATCTTACATCAAGTGAAATTTAGTGGCAGTCTCACAGATAAAAAGGTCTACATTTTTGGTCTCTGTATGTAAGCTAGACATCCATTTGAATAAATGGAAATCTATTTAGCTCACTCTCTAATAGCTACTTGAGTATGATTAGTTAAATTGTTCTCCTAGTATTCATCAGGCTGGATTAATTTGCCCATAGTTAGGTACCTAATACTTTTTTTCAGATTCTTCACTCTAATCTGGCCTAAACTTTCTACTCCAGAAGGAAGTCTCCCATAGGTCCTGTCTTTTAGCTGCTAGTCATTGCGGAATAATTGCTAGGGGTGACTTAGAAATTAAACTTATATTCACATTTATAAGAAAGAAGAAACTTCCAGAATGGAGTGCAGCTGACATGCAAAG
>VZTL01093289.1:0-19998 GCA_013400535.1 Scopus umbretta
TTATTTCAATGATCCACATGTTCCAAAGGAAAATAATATTGCTTCTTATACCTATGCTACTGTGAATCACATTTTGTGGATTTTCTACAAAATTCAGCATAATATTTGCTTTTGAAAATCTGACTTTTGATTTTGATGTTTAATTGGTCTCATTAGAATATTTGGCCCTTCAGTCACAGGTCTGGCACCATCCCCCTTCTTGCAAACTGCCATTCTGAATTACTTGGACTAATATAATGCTGTATTACTATTAACTAGGAATATCTACCATGTTTTGTCCCTTAAACAAAGTCATTAATTTCTGTTGACAGCCTTCAGGTGGCACTGAAGATGAAAAGAAAAAGATATATATTTTTTTTCCATCTCTTAACTATAATCCTACAGTTGTGCTTTAAAGAGAACTTGGTTCTGTTAGTATGATCTTTACTGAAAGGGACTATATGGAGTTCTGTGGCTTCACACACACATTGCCATAAACCCCCTACAGAAGATGAAACATGACACTTCCTTTGTAATGGATCCAAGAATCCTGCTCCTAATCCATAGATTTCATATGTATGTAATCAACTTTTATTGGTTTTGTGAGGATGAAGCTTCCCCTTCCAATGTGAACACAATACAAACTTTGACAGTGTTGTTAATAAAGAACTGAATGGCTCAGACAAGCGGGGGAAGTTTATATAAAGTCTTTCTCCCAGTGCTTTCCATGATATTTGTATAGTGTAGTCTTGTTATGGCAGACTTGCTGTGTCAGACCCCCAAATGCAAGCTGTTTGGAAAAAAGAGAGAAAGCTGGTTCTGTAAAAGAATCATGTCCCAGCAGAAAAAGGTGAGGGTTTCCTAAATATCTTTTTCTCCTGCTAATGGTAGAAACCTTTTGGGTCATGATAGTGAGCCTAATTAAGACAATGGCAAAGAGCCAAATGATTACAGTGGCACTAAATCAAGTCATTGATGGGCAATTTTTAAGGTTTGCTGTTTTGAAGCCTTGATGTTTTTGTTCAGAAACTCAGGTCATTATCTGAAGCCCAGCAGGGACCCAGTTTGGAAATTCAAGTGACTTTTGGGGCTCTTTTCACCATAACACATGCAATCCATCCTTTCAAACTCAGAGACAGTCAGAACTATAAATATTACAAAAGGACACCATGATTTTTTGGAAGCAAACATTCTATTTGGGTATTAATTCATCCAGATCTCCAAATAAAAATACCAGGCACTGGATACTGTTCTCAGCAAATGGTTGCTTGAATCATAAGCCAATAAAAAATGGAGCAAAGAATCACTTCTGCTCTCTGACACAGCACGTTATTTTCCTTTCACAATCACTAGGATTTTACAGCTGTTCTTACTAAATACCAACCACATTCAGGTGAAAAAAATATCTTTAATGGTTCATTGTCCCCAGAACTGACTGCTGAGGAATGAGCTACCAATTAGAATTCAAACTGTTGATCACCATCCTTTAACACTGATCACCCATCCAGCTTTTCTCCCACCTACCCTGTTCAGATAGTCCCAATTTGGATACAAGGATGCTACGGGAAACAGTGTTTAAAACTTTTCTGCAGCCAAAGGGAACACACACTGCCTTCTCTTCATTCACAGAGCCACTGGTCACTTCATCATAGTCAGGTTCCTTGGACACAACCTGCATCTGGTAAACCTATGCTGGCTGTTTCAAACATTTTCTTGTTTTCCATGTACCTAAAAATGTCTTCCATGAGGACTTGCTTCATAGTCTTACCTAGGTTTGAAGTGAAGCTGTTTAGCCTGTAGTTCCCCAGATCCTTCCTCTTACCTTTTTTTGAAGATAAGCATGACATTTGCCATTTTCCAGTCATCAGGGACATCCCTACAATGTCACAACCTTTAAAAGATGATAGAGAGCAGCCTCATAATAACATTGGCCATACTTCATTTAGCTGAGAAATCTCTGAATGAAACATTGGTGAATGCCACTGTAGACAATGGCAAAGAAATTCCTTCTTCAGCTTTACTGCACACTGCAGTCATACCTGCTCTGTGGATGCAGCAAGGGTACTGCATATGCAGATGCAATGAAGCAAAGAAGGTCCCAGTAGTTCCAGAAAGGCTGCATTGTTCAGGGTCCTATTTTTCACGGGCAAATTAAAAACCAACCGTATCTGAAGAAGATTAAAAGTCTCCCTATTATCATTGTACAAAAAGGAAAAACAAAAAATAAACCCAACAACCATCACAGAAACAGAGACTGGTTTTGGATTACTTGTTTTCTAAGCTTCAGAGCCTAGTATGCAGAGATCTTCTTTATAAAACATTTTTTGACATCCAATAAGACTTTTATTAGCCACATGTCATGTAAGGGGGAAGGACAAAAGAGTGTACCTTCACACATGTACCTTCTAAATTGAAGATTTAATGTTTCCCTTCTGCAACTCTGTCTTGACTGAATATACAAACACAAGTCACTACTGTAACTACCATACATCTTGAACAATCTGTTTCAAAATTATTAATATACATTGGTTGCTCTGCTAATCTTTTTCTGATTTTTTTTTGTTATTGTTGCATCTAGCCCTCATTGTGATACTCCAGAATTATTTTTTTCTCTCATGGAAATACTTGAGACTTCTTGCTGAACCCTTTTCACATTACTCACTATTCAAAAGTTGCTACAGATGTCACTCAGAACACTCTCATTTTGATCAGTTTCTAAGTTCTCATCCTCTGATCAACAGACATAGCAAAACAGTGAAGCTCATTTATCTCAAATATAATCTCTATAACCAGAGAGTGAGGGACTCATTTAGCATTGTAGTAACTGACTAATGGTACCGAGTGCCCCATTTTAAATGTTTGAAGGTTTTTCATATTCTGTTCTTTGGTGGTATCTTACAGAATGTGCAGAAATGTGGGGGAACCTTCTATAACTGGTTACTGTTGAGAATATAAAGCTGACAGGATTTAAATTATTTTAGCTGATTTCCACTACTGAAACCTAGGGCTTCCTACCCCTTATCTGGCTCTCCAGCTCAAAACAGTACTAAACTGTGATCGTGAATGATTGAGACAGTGCAAAAGGCAGCTAGAAGTTGCCAGAGTTTGAAACATTTAAAATTAAATTAATAGATGTACAAAATAAAGGGAAATTTAAAATGGTTCTCCAATGTCTATACCTCTGGATAAATGCTTTTGCAAGTGCATTCCTTCAGTTCTACTTTCATACAGCCAAACAAATGGGAAATTATTCTGCTTTACAATAGTGTAAGGAGCAACAGATAGGTTATAAAACATATTTACTGCAACCTGCTACTATGGTGAGTTTTCTAAATATGATAAGAAAAAGAGCCTACGTAAAAGGCAAAGAATTTTAAAATTTTAGCTTGGTTTCCCCCACTTCTTTTTTTATTTATTTGTTGCAGTTTGTTCAGCTCTGACATTAAGATTACAGTGGTCACCTTAGCCATGTCTCTGAGCTCCTCACCACTAACATAATACTATGTTTGAATGTAAAAATTGAACTGAAGAATTCATTTTAAAAAAGCAAAAACTTGTTTTTACTGTTTTTGAAACAAATTAGAAGTTATTTCTCTGTATACATCTAATCCCTGTTGGTTTACACTTTAAAAAGACTTTCAATTCCTGCTCTAAGAGGGGGAGCAACACATGGATCAATACCAAAAAGGCTATGAACAACTGCAGAAGCCGTTTCATTACTATTCATTAATGGACAACTGCAAAAGGGCACATGGAAATATCCTTGCCCTGAACTGAGATAAAGAAACAACAATTGGCACCAGTATCTAAATCATTTATGACTGAAAGTTTCCATCTGAGAGTCTTATAATCTCTTCCCAAGTACTAATTTTTTTTTTACATAGGCTTAACACCATAGTTTATGAATTACCTCAGAAGTCTTATCAAACTGAATGTTTTTTTCCTTGTCCAGACTTAAACTGCAGGTTTCACATTATCTGACAGTATCCATGACTTGGTATTATTAATTGTGTATTTCTCACATTACTAAAAAATATAAACAAACAACACACCTTGTTTGGAAAATTTTTCATTGCCATCAGATACCAAACAGCCTTAGCACTGCCAACTTGATCAGCATAGATTATTAATTATGATACTGCTGGTACAGTTCAATTTAATCAGAAAAGAACATCAAGGAGTCCGAGAAGTAGGGTATATAATGCAATTTATCTTTGCCTTGTACTGATAGGGATAACAATGATTTGCAAATTGCTTCAGCTACAAACACACAATTAAAAAGAGATAAATATCAAAAGATATGCCACATTTTCAACTCAAAGCCAAAAGTGCAGGTCTTAATCTTAGTAGTCAGTTTTAAAATCATGAGTTAATTCTTCCCTTGATGTGCACGCTTAACTCCCATTAAAATTAATGGGGGTTACACATGCTCATCGAGGAAGAAATAGACCCCATAGTGTGTATATTCTTCAAATAATAAGGATTTGGTAATTACTATATTATTTGTTCATTAATTTTCAATTTATCTTGTAAATGTGCACTCTTTGTGATCTTAGGTCCAATTATATAGAGTAATTTGTGGTAAAAGGTCTAGTGGAGCATTATCCTCTTAAAGGACATGTGGTTTTATAGCACATATTGACAGTGCTCTAATTCTCAAACTTTATCACCTGCAGAATACACCAAAACAAGGGAATCTGACTCCTAACAGCCAAATTCTCCTCCTCCTTGTGGTCCAACATCCTTTGGAATCACTGTGTATGTTCCATTGATATCAAACAGTTTTGGAAAGGCCATTTTGCTTTAATTAGTCAGTGCCCAAGAGCAAAATTTTTGGAGTGTCTGAAGATATTCAGGTGCCTCAGTTATGTATGCCCAAGCTGAAGGTTGTTTATGAAGAATATTCTTCAGAGGGCAAGTATTAAACAGTTTCTGAAAAATATCTTTTTTCTTTTTCAGAATATTTCAGAGAATTTGGTTGGCATTAGTTGACAACCTTAGAAAAATAGACATAGTGCTCCCCAGAAGGCAACTCTTTGTTAGTTTATAGGATAAGGACATTGGACCTTCTAGCATTCCTTGAGTGATAAAAACCACACTGTTCTGGGATGGAAAGACATGCAGCTGTTCTCTCCTCCAATCCATGGGATTTTAAAATTTTAAGGTATTATCCATAAATAATTAATGTACATTATAACTCTATTCAAAAATCTTAATTACAAGTAATGGAACTTGTAGTTTGAATGGTTTTATCACAGTTTATCCCAAACTACCAACTGAATAGGTCAGAATATTCCCACATTTACTAATAGTCATACTTTTCTAACAAGACCATTACCCATGACCCTGTCAATACTTAACAGAGGGAATCTGGCCCAAAACCACAATGGATTTTTGACTCACAAGCCAGTGCAGAAGCAACGAATGCAAAGAAATACTGCCCTGTTCCTTTCAGAATTCCCTGATCCCTTAAAAACCTAGAAGTTACCACAGCACAATCTATGGACAACAGACAACAATATATTAGATACATAAGGGAAGACTGATCTCTACAGCCAAAACCCCCCTCCTTTTCAACAGATAAGATTCTAGTTGGAGCATTTTACCTGATATTAATGCAGTTTGAGCCATTTTTAAAGCAACCTCAAATTTCCTACAGCCTGATTTCTCATTGCCATGTTTTTAATGCTTAAGGATGGTCATACAAGCTAATAAATGTATTCTCTTTGGGAGCCTTTAGATCTTTTATAGATGCA
This sequence comes from Scopus umbretta, assembly GCA_013400535.1. Lineage (NCBI taxonomy): Eukaryota > Metazoa > Chordata > Aves > Pelecaniformes > Scopidae > Scopus > Scopus umbretta. Next base: position 5,736 of record VZTL01093289.1, read on the forward strand.
AACTTCCCTTCCTGTCTTGACTTTGTTTTTGAAAAATCCTTTCCTAGTTCTCTTACCCAGTTTTGCTGTCTTAGCTACTTCCCAAATAAAGACACTAGTACTTATATTCTCCTCTTATTCCCCTATTTTCTGGAACTGTTCTTCCTACTCCCTTCCTAAACATAAAATGAATCTTCAGTGCATGATTTTAGGCTGGTTCAGTACAAATTAAGTGCATGGACTTATCTGATGATGGAGTGTTTCCTTTATACACACACCAAAGTAAATTCACATTTGTTGGTTCACCTGGATGTGTCTGTGCCATTCCTACATGCTGCATTAGCAACGTGGATGACTGACTTGTAAAGTGATTTACCTTTGGGTGAGGTAGCATAGATCCTATGAGCTAGTCTTTATACTGGGTAACTAGCAACAAGTGACTGTGTGAAGGTCATGAAAGTGTAAAGCGCTTATGGTCTGTAGCCAGCGTGACCCAAGGAGAATACCCTGAAAGGTATCATGTGCTCTGGCAGAAGTTTCCTACTTGTCAGTGTAACTTCAAGACTGATGTTAAGGTTCAATGAAAGCTGAATTCACCAGATTAAAATCTGCCTTGTGACTAGCCATCAGGAAGTCAGGAGAAATTCAGCTGTCTTCAGCAGATATTTAAGGGCAAGGAGTTGTACCTAGTTGTACCCAGTATGGAAAGGGAACTATCAATGACATTTATTTTACTTGAAGTTTTTAGTGCACAAGTAGCACAAAATAATTCCTACACCTTAAAAAAAAAATAAAAATATTATGATTCTGGGAAAGGGTTAAGGGTTAATGAAAGAACACAGAGATTGGCTAAGCCTGTGCGAATGGCAGGACAGGAACTCAACACTGAAGCAACAGAATTTGTCCTAAGAGTAAATTCCAGGATGCTTTCAGATCAGGTCAGATTTGCATCCCAGAGCCTTACAGGTTTGGAGACTTGGTAACAATTACAGCTCATTGGAAATGGTAACATTTTGTGATACAAAGTCATTTCTCAATTATACTTTTATGTGACATATACTTCCCCCAAATATTTCATGTTTTAAACAGTTATCTATAAAGGCTGAAGTATTTACTTTTGGAGGAAGAAGATATTTTGTAACTTCTCTTTTCACCTACCATGCTAATAAAAAGGAATTATTGAAAACAGAGAGAATATATTCCATCCCAATGAAAAATTTTATTAATAAATTTAATTAATTTAATTTTATGTGTCTGTCGTGTTTTTTTAGTATCTTTAGGATGTCATAATTGGAAACACCACCACCCCAAATTAATGAAGTTTTGTAGCAGTAAAAGACAATCTTACAGATATTATCTGTTTATAAAGCGTTTACACTTGTAAAAGCTAGTCTACAGCTACCTGATTGCACAACAGGGAGACAGACACCAAGTGGGTCTGTAGATACCTTGTATTTACATGCTTCATATTTTCTAAAGGGTAACTTCGGCCCCTCCCCTCTCTGTATGCTTCCTTTGCTAACTTCATTTCATTAATACCCAGTTAGGCACTGCGTAAGAGAGCCGGAGCATGTCCCTGTGTGACCCTCACCAGGCAGTATGGTGCCTAAAAGCTCAGCACTACAGCAGTCAGTGTTAAACCTCTCAGCCCCCTTCTCTCATGCTGCTGCTCTCCATACACCCACACACACGTTTGTGAATCCAGGCCCATTACAGCGGTCTTGTGAGAAATGAGTTGACAGGTCTCAGTCTAAGTCAGAGTAGACAGATGTGCATGCAATAAAATCCAGCACCCCTGACAGGCGATGTTTAACACCCCCATGGCCTGTTTTGAGGAGGGACCCAAAGTTCTGCAGAACTATTAGGGCGTATGTTGAACAGGATGAATCTAGCTGGTTGCAGATTGTAGTTCTTTCAACACAGATGCTAACTTTTTTTTGCTACTGTTATATGCTGCAGTGTATCTTAGATAGCTCTTTAAAAAATAGGTATTTTCATCCTGAAGCAATAGTGAGCTTCATTTCTCTGCTCTATAGATACAGGCATTCATTATGCCCATGAACAGCCTACCTGGCTTTTAAAGACAGCAGTCCAAGGAACAGTTTACAGGTTGATTAAAGTTACAAAGTCAGTGCAAATGCACGAAATGATCTAGGTTTTCAGGCCCAAAAAGAGAAACTTAGACAATTCTGACACCAGCATTTCTCTTTGATCTATATCTACAATGTATCTCTGCAGAAAAGTTCTGTAGGTACAGTGTATGCTCGAGAAGCTGAATGTAGGTCAATGAGATGCACTCTGCTTTTTTAAATAAAATCTTTCTGCAGAAATTGCATGATTTCCTGTTATGACTGTAGACTTCACATATAGTATCATACATTTGTTTTTAAAAAACCCTTTTCTACTTGTGCAAAGATCATTCATTTTGCTCAAGGTGCACAAACACACATATACACACAAGTTTCTATATATATAATATACCTATTTATGAACAATTTCTTTTCATGTATTTTCCATTTCTAATTTGTGGCTGACATGGCAGACCACAGAATTTCAGGATGCCTATTCTTGAGCAGTAAATGATGTTAGCCAAAAAGGTTAGACGAAGGGCTCAATCCAGAGAAGACTTGCATACCTAAATCCTAACTCTCAACTTTTGATCTTCAAATCCCTAGCTCACTCTCACCTCAGTTTAGCAAGACTAAAGCCCATAAATGCTTAGTTTAAGCCACAAAAGATATCTGGGTCCCTGATTTCTGTGTCCTAATGTTAATCCATTATCTGAGAACCCTGATATAAGAGCAAGGCTGCCCAGGGCTTTCCAAGAGCACAGTGGTCACTGGCAAAGAGCATAGCAGGTCTCCAACATGCCGACCTGGCTCTGGAAGTGCCTGGCCCTCCCACTGACTGCCCAGGGACACCACTGTAAGGACAAAGCCCATTGTGCTGGCAGTGTGGAGGAACTGCACACCCAGCTCCATCAGGATACTGTTCCCCCAGTAGAGCTTTCCTCTGTACATCTGCAGCCTTTTGAATTTCTTTAAATGCACTTCTGCATTAATCCTCAACCAGAAAACAGCTGAAAGAAAGTGAGGTGGGTCAGAGAGAGCAAATGAGCCAGGAAGAGCCAGTGTCACTGCAGTTTCCACAACCAAGTGAATGTTTAGGCATTTGCCTGATTTGGAACCTGAAGGAATCTGAGACTCACAGGAAAGCACAGAAAATTAAAGATTTTTCCGACTCAGATTTCATGTTATTAGCTGTAATCAGACAAAGGATTTGGGATTTTAGATGAAGAGGGTTTTCAGAATGAAAATGAGCCACAGGAAAGGGTACGTGGGAAAATACAGTCTATGTCAGATCTCCCAGATTTTACAATGAGAGAAATGCAGTAAGTTTGGGACAGATCAAAACAGAAGAAAAATAAAATAAACATTGAATACCTTAGTGAAATTTATCTATAATCCTGTGCCATCAACATCCTGATCTCTATTTCAGCCATGGCGGGTGAGGGGTGTCCTCATGCAGCTGGAGACATTTCTTCTCTGAGCTGGTAAAAGCAGGTGCTAGTTAGGTGATAGTGCTAGTTGGAATTATTTCTATTATGTTCCCCTGCACTTTGAATAATTGTGTTTCAGAGGTCATGAGCTGGGTGTGTGTTGGTACTGCATTAGACCATAGTGCTCCTGGAAAAGTACCTGGCACGCACAGGCTCAAACTGAAGTTAATGAAGTTTTGCCATCACTTAAGTTGAAGCCAGGTTTCCAATTCTGGTGTCAAAGAGGCTCTTTCCCTCCACTCCTCCAGTTATGCTGCACACACCGGCTGCGCGCTTAGTTTATCCCATGCCTATCACAAATATAGCAACGCAGACCTTGTTACCAGAAAGCTCAATTATTGTAATACCCTCTCAGTGGAGCTTAGAGCCAGGCTGCTCAGTGCTGCTCGCTGTGAGCGCGGCAGCACGTGTGCTCAGCCCTACGAGCCAGCAGGAACGCATTACACCACGCTGCATTCTTCACACTGCCTGCCTCCGAAGTGGCAGATTGATTTTAAGTTGGCCCTTTCAGATTTTAAAGCCTTAAATAATGCAGGCTCTGGCTATGACTGATCCCCTTCTCTCTGAGCCCTGTCCTAATGGGGAGTTGTGTTCCCACACCACCTGCTTTTTCTGGAACCCTACTGTCACATCGCAGATCTGCACCAGATTTTGACTTTTCTGCGCTAAACTGCACGACATATCTCACCCCCTGTATCATTCCTTTCCCGTCAACCCTTTCCATTTATATACCGCACTCATCCCAATGTTAGCAGAGTCTCCCAAAACGATCGCTGCCATCTCACAAATACAGACTAGCCAGGTTTTCAACGGAGGTGACGTTAGAGCAAGTTAGCAAGCATGGCCTTATGGCACCAGGTACTTGTTTTTTCCCTCCTGCAGCCAGAGAGGAGGCTTAGTCCTCTCATTAGACCCGAGGTAAGTTGAGTTTCATTTACGACAAGTTAAGAGCAGGCAAATAGGAAGTTAGAGCAGAACAGCTGGCTCTGTTAATCTATACCTTAATTTAACTTGCGGTAACTTGTTTGTGTAGCCATACCCTTGGGTGACTCTGGCCACTGTACTTGATTATTCTATGCCTCTTCCTCCTTCCTCTGCCTAATGGGGCTAATGGTGCTTCCTCTGTAAGGCACTTGCAGATCTGGGGATAAGAAATGGAAGTTTCAGAAGAGGTATTATTAATTATCATTTATTAGCCTGTCTGTGCTCTCGTCGCCCCACCCATCTTTCAGTGTAGTACGCACTCCTTGTGATTTTATTGCAGCTGTACTCTCCTAACAATTAATATAGTTATTGGCCCCACGGTAATTGCTTTTTCTACTTCATCCTTTTTATTTCATTTTAAAACGTGCATTTGTTTGCTTTGATTCCTAACATGCTATGTGCTGTTTATACAACTTTGTTGTTAGTATACTTAATTTACTTTAATTACAGTTTACATTGGCATATATATAGGGATTTTAATTAATAGAGCTATTAATAATTTTAATAATAATAATACACTGGTTTTCTCTTAATGATCCAAACGTTACAAAACGTGGATACCTAAGGTTGGATAACTAACCCAAACTCAAGTTCTGGAGCAGTGAAATCCAAACTGCTTCTTATGAATTCCACCTAGGGATTTAAGGTTTAAACTCGAGGAACCCATGTTTCAAAAATCTTGGCTTTGGTGTGTGAATGTTTTTTTTTCGATATCGGTGTGAATGAGAGAGATGTGATGGTTGCTCTTTCTCCACCTCTCTTCCCACCTTTAACACGAAGGGCTAATAACGACTCCAGCAAGGGGTGAGCAGCCTATTCCCTCAGCACAATCCTAGGAATCACCCCACACCAGAGGATAGGAATGGGGGTTTAATACTTTCAGGCCTGATGTAACCTATCTCCCTTCAGGTACTTAAATTAATGGCTCTTTATACGCCCCCTGTTAACAGTCAGTGGAGAGGAACAGGCACCTCCGGGGATGATTCAGCCCACTTGAAATCTGAGTCACCTTGTGGAGGCACCCCTCTCCCTCTCGCCTTCAATTAGAGTGGGTGCCACTGCTCAGCAGTCAGGTCTCTCCCTTCAACGCCTACAATGAAGTGTGTGGGATCTTGGCCCAGATGCCTCTAGTTTCTTATGTCACATCCTGAGTCCTTACAAAGACGAGACCAATGTTTACACAAAGAAAAAAAAGTAACGCCAGAGGTGGTTAATCTTTGTGCTATTTATCCAGCTTCCTATGTACTTGCAATACTTATGGATACTGTCTTGCTTTGATGTGCAGGGATATACAGATGCGTTTCCATTAACATTAGTGGGACCTGGGTGCATAGACCCAGTACATCAAGACGAGAATATTTGGTAATAAATCTTTTAATATGCATGTAGCATTGACTGGATAATTTGAAACATTTTTAAAATCCAAATAAAAATTGAGTTTTCTACTACAAGAGAGGCTACCCCTAGAGACAGATAAGTGGAATCTATCTCCACATAGTCAGACCCTGTGTGATTTCATATTGTACATAGAATGATCCTTTTTTATCTTTATTGATTACTAGAAGAGTAATACAATTAAAGGTAGCAAAATGCTTTAAGGTTTTTGTTCTCTGGCAAAGAATCAAGAGTTCAAAGTGGGGCTCCTTTCTCATTATTAGAGAACACCCTAAGAGACAATCGTTTCCAGCAATTCTCTCTTTCTCCGCCTCCCCTTTTCATTTCCTACTTTGTGATTTTTGGGGATACAGAAAAAAAACCTCTGTGTGTGTGTTAGCACTAGTTAGTGATGTGCAGATACAAGAATAAAACCTATCCTTTCTTTTTATAACCACAGGTATAAAAGCAGTACCTATCATTATTTCATTAATGATTTACAGCAGTATTTTCTTGCCTCCTTGGTCACATATATTCATGTACATGTGAGCACACTCAAACACACACATGTAAACAGCCTCACACTTGAGTGTTCTGATGTAGAACACCCCTTGATAAGCACTGCTTATGCCAGGATTATGAATCCAAGGAAATAGACAAGATGTTTAGAAACCATAGGAAATCAATTTTTTTGGTGTTTGAACTGCAGTGTTATTCAGATGTATGTAACTACTGCTGGGTGGGAGAACTGCGGCAAATATGCCGAAGAAGGGAGGCAAGGGGAGGCCATCAACAAGACAGAGAGAAAAAGACAGAAAATGTTTTTGTTTGCAGACTTGGCTGGTTGACTTGACTTGAAAATAATAATAGGTCCCAGTTCTCTCTCACCAGCCCCCTCCCCTGATTCATTGGATATAACATAATTGATTCTCACTGGAGATGGATTTGGAATATGTGTCTTGCTTGTTACTATTGTTTATGTTTACACAGTAAATTTACTGCTCGAGGAGTTTTGTTCCTCATTTATTCACTGTCCTGTTGCAAATCTCTATTGCTTTTCCAGTTGCCACCAGTTCTTTTCTTTTTACCTCATTCTTCACACAGGGAGGTGAAGAAATGGGGAACTGCATTGTCTTGGGGACCATGACAGGCTGGGGACTTGCAGGTTATGGCATTCTGCTACACTCTGTCTACTAACATTTGTGTGCAGACTCCTTTCAGAGAGTGGGGCTTATGTTCCTTTCCTGTTGTGTTTCTGCCTCCACAGTGAGCTAAAGCTCACAGGCAGTAAGAGGAGAAATTCCCACACCTGGCACAGGGCTCCAAATAGAAGGTAATAAATTTTGCTGACTACCCGTTTCAATGAGGCACTTTTGGACAAAGAGATGATAACTGCCCAGGGCAAATAATTTTTTCAAATCTGAGCACTATGAGGGAGGACACTACACAGCAGATCACCTTGCAGGGCTGATCAGGGATTGCAAGACCCTGGGGTGCTAAGGAAGGCTCACGGGGGACATCTGACAGGCATCAGGAAGCAGCTTTGAGAAGAGCAACAGCCTAGCTGTTTCGTTTACAATAATACACACATTCATGAGGCTAGGAAGAGACAGATATGAGAAAAGGAGGAATGGGAAAGACAGAAAAAAAGTGTATAGAAAGAATAGAGAGGAGGAGTCCATCTGGGGGCTAGGGAAGAAAGATCAACAAAGCCTAATGGCAAGTGGGTGGCTAAGATGATATGTTTTAGCAGAGTTGGCATTATTTTTAAAGTACTCCTGAAGTTTTTATGGCTCCGGGCCCCTATTTCATCTTAATTCATCCTTGGGGATAAAGACTCAGCTGGATGGATCTCAATCACTCCCTTCCCTTTCTCACCCCTTGTCATCATGTTCTCTTCCTTCAGTACATTTTCACCATGGTTAGAAATTCCGACTCTCACTCCCCTTCCCAAGCGACTACCGTGGCGCCCTTTGGAAGGTGCGCGGTGCCCCGACTCCCACGGAGTCGAGTTCCATTGGAACTGCTGGTAGTGCATTCATCAGCCATCTGTCATTGCAGCTGCTTGTTGAAGAAATCAACAACTTTTTTTTTCCCCTCTTTTTTTTTTTAATACTTTGGCTGGGGAGGGGGAGAAACTTCAACCACCAAAAATTAAACAACAACAATAATGGCCCGACTGTTTCCCTGACAATCCAAACACAATCTGCTGCCCACAGTCGCAGAAAAGTGTCATTGAGGGGAAGCAAATTCTCATGGCCTGGTAAATTTGAGTGTGTCTATGGGCTTTGTTTTGTTCTCCTTTTCTGTAATAGGTATAAAACCCTTTTCTGATGGGAGGATAACTCCTGTGGAGTTTCCGTGACTCAAAAAGACTGAGCTATGGCACGTCAAACTTTATCAGCCAGTTGTCAATATAACTTTTAGTTGAGAGTCTCAAAAACACAGGAATGCTTTTTAAAATCCCACCATGTGTTTTTTATTTCATTGTATTTTCCATGATTGAATGGAAACATTGAGGAGAGGTGATAAAAACTGTGCTAACATAGGGTAATATTTAATGGTGTCAGGAATCTAGGCTATAGGCTATAGGCCTTGCAGCTTTCCAGTCTTCTTGCAATCTAATTTCATCTCTTTTCTGTAACTGTCTTTTGAAAGATAGTGAAGATGAATCTATCGTCACTTTATTTTCATCCTGAGGTCTTTATACATTCAGACACCTTTCTGGGTCCCAGATCGTGCTGTCAGCCTTGTTCATGGCCACTCAGTGGTGACACCCAAGGAACCAGAGATGACTGCACCTCCCCAAACAGGAGGCAGGCACCCCGAGCACAACACTCTTGTACGACGTTTGAAACAGAGCTGACAGGTCCTGACAAAGCAGAGCAAGCTTTGTTGTCCACAGTCACACCATAGGACATAAATTTTCCTGCTTTTCTTTTAATTTGCCTTTGGAAAGAGAGAAAGGGAAAGGTTATCTCTCTGTGTCTCCCCTGTAGGCAACTGAGAGAGAAGCAGAATATAATGAGAAGGCTAAGTGACTGGTAAAATTAAAATACACAAAACCATTAAAACATTTAAAGGGTAGAAAATAAGAGTGCTTACAGCATCTGTTTTCGGTTAGCACCTAAGGAGTTTCTTACAGCCAATAAGGGAACTCTTGAGGAACCCGAACATTGTTATGCACAACAGCATCTTTATCAAAAGCAAAAAACTCACAGAGGGAGGCCATGGCACTTACAGTGTGGGAACATGACTCTATCAAGTGTGAAGATTGTGAAAGCAGCAGAGGAAAGCCCTGATTTAGCCTCTTGGGCTGGTGGCACAGGCTGGTATATTTGAGCTCCTGCATCTGGCACTCCTAGAAATAAAACCTGAATTGACAGGTTTATGTCTCCATCTATACAATACCACTGCACCACTGCAAACCGATATGTAACATCACACATATTTTATACTTCTATGTATACACGTATGTAATTGTCCCTGGAGCTGTAGAAATACAGAGAACTTTCCTTCTCCACTATTTTTTTTTTAATGAAAAAGAACAGTTGTCTTCCACTCTTTCCAATCAACTCCTGGCAAAGGCAGGGAGATAGACAGACTTCAAATCCAACTCAATAACTGGCTTTTTATTTTTTTATCAATTTTTTTTTCAGTTTCCCATACTGAAGTTCTTAGCCTTTTGATTTGACTCATGTAGTAGAGGGGTCTCAAAAGGAAATGGAAAGTAAACAGGCCTCATTAGTCTCAAAAGGTTTCAGAGTTTTATGTAAAGCTATCTTATTAAGATAGGTAGGTATTTCCAGGAGGAAATTCTTTAATTTTTTTTTCTTTATTAAGTGTGCTATTCCTCAAAATCACCTGCCAATCAACTAGAGTCAAACTTAACCACCTGTCTGAACCTCATGTATGTGAAAGACCATATAGCTTTCTCCAGGAAAGAAATTGGGTTTAAAACAGGAAACAAATATTTCACATAGTGACTTCTCTGACTGTTGTTTTGGAATAACAGAATGTGCATGCTTTGGAGGTCTCTGTCATGCAAAACTCCAACAGCTCCATTCTGGTCCACTACTAGTAATTTCTCCTGGCTGTGAAAAAAGTTTTATATTGTGCCATCTTTACAAAGGAAAACCAGTCTGTTTTTAATTAAATAAATAAATTAAATAAAACCTGCCTGTGCTTGTGGAGATCCTGCTGAGAAACATAAGGGATACATTTGCCTAATGCAAGCAAAGTACTTAAGCAGAAGTTTTAAGTTTTGCACAGGTAAGATCCACTTGACTCAAAACCTTTGCCGACTTGCATGTGTGCCCCTTTTCCCTGTAAATCATTTCTTATTGCCCATGGAAGCCAAACACTTTGTTTTCAAACTTTGAAATGATGAATTTTTACTTTGAATTTATTTTTAATCTCATATTTGAGTCCTATTTTTGTCAAATTTTATTTTAAAAGTTGTCTAAATTATTTGTAAAATCTATCCCTCAGCCTCCAATCCTTTTGCTCAAGGACAGTCCATGTGTTAGGCCTCATTTCAGCCATTTATCTTTCTGAATTTATGTGTAGATACATACTAGATCACTGTTCATTTAATCATATCCAATTCTTTGGCACCTGTTATTATTAGGTTTACATTATTTGCAGCTTCTTCTGTACAGAACTTATCATCATCTTTATGTCTCAGGTTATGTATTCTTGTATTGATACCTGGAATACAAGGTGGTGTGCAGTTCACGTGCAGTTGTTGCTGTTGTCAGAAATGGTTGCTTTGCATGGGACTTGATGTCTGATATGCTGGATATGCTATTCTGCTTGCATGATTTTTTGCAAGCGTTTACTACAGAAAAGAAGCTCAGAACTGAACTACCCCAGAAAGGACAACCCCAAAATCAAAACAAACAAAAAACCCAGTTCATGCAGGAAATGGCTCTCTCCTTGCTCATGAAGTGGGTAACTAGCCAAATGGTTATAATTTCAGGTACTGGATGTGAATGATTTTCAAAGGAAAATTAAGATTTTTTTTTTCATACTTTTTATGCCTTCTTCTTTAGGGATAAGAGTCTATTCATACTCAAGGGGAACTTTACATCTGAGAAGACATAATCCAAAGAGCTTCTAACTGCAAGGATTGCAGTCTAGGACCTGAAAATTTATGTTAGAAGAAAAGGGAATGTAATATAAAAGCAATCCAACCTCAGAAAGAAATGAACTCTAATGGAAGTAAAGATATGCAGGTTTTCACCCAGCATGCTTGTCCGTCTCCTCCTGTGATCAACCTTTGTTTCCATATTGCCAATATTCCTCAGTGTGTCAGTCAAAGTCAGTTTGGAACTAAACATATGAGTCAGCCAAAGCCATTAGTGCAGATTGTCAGCCTTTTGTCAAAGAAATGAGCAAAGTCACTACAAGCTGATGAAGAGCTTTATAACTGCAGCCTAAAAGCCACACGGAGGAAAAGGTGTTTAATTCCTGAAACAGGTCCAGTTTTCAGAAAAGTTAAAGTAGAGAAGAATCTCAGCCCAAGCTGTGAATATTACTCACGCTATTATTTGAATAATCTAAACAAATAAGACCAACGATTCTGTGTCTGCAGCTTCCCAGATACACTGCTATTCAATTAAAGGACCAATTCCATAGTCTTGCACAGCAATAGGCTGTTCTAGCACTTAGACCATAATTCTTTGTCTTGCAATATGAAGTATTTGAGTCTGCACTTAATGCACAGGTATAACATCAAGGAATGCTGGGGAAGCAAAGTCTCTGGTTTTTTATTTTTACATTAAAGAATCATATGCAAAAATAATGACTTGGCCTTTTGGTCTCCCATGATAATTTAAAGAAATCTATTCTGTTGATTTAACATAGCTTCAGTTTCTGGAGCACTACTCAGCATATATCTATAATCAGGAATAGCTTACAAAGGTAGTGCTTAACAATGTTAAACAAAGCACGCTGTGGCAACCTCAGAGCCACCCTTACAACTAGGAATCTGCTAGTGAGAGTGGAAACTGTGTTACATAAAGGCTTCTCATCAAGCCAATCCACTTAGAAGGGAGGATCAAGATGGATTGACGTTATGAGGGATATAGTCTTATAGCACTCAGAATGATGGCACTGGTGTTGCTAACTGCCTTATCTGTCTAGGATAACCTCTTCTTTAACCCCTTCTTTATTACAAACTTGGTGCTAAAGGAGGTTAGTGCTGGTCTAAAATCACTTAAATGACTATGTTTATTTTGACTTAACATGAATGAACTATATTGTTTGGCCTGAGAGGCTGTTGTGCTATTTATTGGCACTAGGGTTTCATGCCATCATAAAGTTCCACTCAGAGTGCACTCAAAATGCAAATTTTCAATTAAATTTCTTACATTCATACCAATATAAGCTGGTAAAATTTTCAATTTTTTTTCTACTGCACCAATATAAAAACTTTATAGCACTGAAATTAGGAGCTAAAGACCTTTTCCAAAAGTGTTCACAATAATTTTATCCATATTCTTAATATTCATAAAAGTGGCAAGAACAAAGTGAGCCAAATTTGCATTTCATATCGCACTAAAGGTACTCCACATATACATGATAACACATCCCGAGAACAATGAGATATCCTGTCACATGTATGCATTTTCTAAAACTGCACAAAAGGAGGATTTCAGGGATGCATAAATTAACTTCCTACCTTTAAATTATTAACCCAGACTGTTCCCTGAATATGAACCAAAATCAAAGGACAGCTTTCCCCCGCTCTTCTTCTCCCTGTAAAAAGAGCACACATATTGTCAGTCTTTCCTCACTTAAAGTTGATGACTTAAGAAACTGAGTTACTTGGATACTGAAAAATGGTTTTAACAGAGTTTTTTAACAATTCTTCTATTGATGCCATTTTTGGAGTGGGAGGGTACATACTGTGGCTATTGGTAGGAAGCCACTTCAGCTACCCTAACATATTTCTTTTTGGAAGCAAATGAATGACGTCTCCATACTTTGATATGTGGAGAGAAACAAAGTTTAAATCAAGTTTCAATGAGTTCTTGAAGTACAAGAGATGAATGAAGCCTTTATTCAAGATTCTGTCAGCAATCAGGACATCCCAGAAGCACTTTCTTGCAGGCTCTGCAGAAATAGATGGACCTGTACATACATTTCTCTGAACCAGCATTGTTAAACCTGGCCTTCACCAGAGCTGAAGTAACCAGTTGTAATGGACAGTTATATTTGTTACATCCATTGAAATCTGCTTCCCAAATGTCAGAAATAAGCAAAATAATCTGCTAAAATATTTTCATTGACACTATTTTTTGCAAAACCTGAAGTCTGATTGCAGACCTTTTAGAAAGAGACAAAAAACCTCAAATTTATAGATAAATGATATGAAGTATCAACTCCCTTCTAGTAACAGGTCATATTAAAAAACAATCTTAATTAATTCCTTTAGGGCCACATTTATAAATTAGAAACATATATGCAGAACTTTGTGTGGGAAAGCAACTTTGATTGATTGAAGGAGGAACTAAAGAGGAAATGTTCACAATAGCAGCCACGCTGGATAATCGGTATGGATGAATGCATTTTACTTGGCCAGCTAGTAACTTTACAGCTACTCTCCCATTTACTTTTAAGCCTTGTTTGCAGATTGCCCTGAAACAATCTACAATTGCTTTTTCAGTTGAAAATCCAGTGCTATGAACATGTTACTAGTACTGTTTCCACACAATCTTGTAAAAAATCTAACAAAACAATAGCTATCATAAAGTACAAATGCATGTTTTCCATAATTACACAGAAATCATGATTTAATAGCCCTAACTTCCTAGTTTAACAACTTGAAACCATCACACTTAACATGATCTAGTAAGAGATTGTATAACAATGCAAAAATCACTATTTTCCCTATCTAATTCAGAAAAAAATCAGCAATAAACACATTCCAGACATTATTCAGGGTTTCATACTTATCATCATACAAAAAAGTAATTGCCTTTTATTGACCTGAACTGACATGCATTTAAATCGAGGGAATTCTGCCAGTGATATGGGACCAGATCTTAAATCCCGTATGTTAAATTTGCACTCCAATCACATGTTTTTTAGTCTATATTTGAACTGATTTCTAAGCAAAATTTTTTTGCTGTGTTCGACACTACTTAGCTAACTTACTGTTTCACTAGGTTTTGCACATTGTGTAGGGTCCCACTCAGAATTAGAAGTGCTGAAATACCAGAAAAAAAAGTCTTTCCTCTGGGTTTTGCTCTCTGCTCATATGGAATTGTTACAAAAAAAACCCAAACACCCTTGTGATGTCACCCTCTCTCACTCCCATTTTGGAGGACCTGGATAATGCATATAAGGACCCAAACTTCT